>KE506956.1:103750-117805 GCA_000441515.1 Elaeis oleifera
TCTTTATGCTTGTTTATTTTGACAATTACATGTTGATGTGATTTTATTTGAAATTAGATTTTAGATCTTAGTAGCCCAGTACTTAGATTGATGAGATCACCAGACCGTCCGATCATAAGAGGAAGTAGGGATTGATGTTCCTCTCTTATCCATTCGTCAAATTGTCTTATGACATGTAGGGTGTCATTGTGATCCTGTTTCATGAAGAAGAATAGTAAATAGATTTTATAAATTATTTGATCATAAATAAGTTAGATTAGATCTAAAGTGATTTATAACTCATTACAATAAGATAATTAGATATAAAATTATTTTAAAATCTGAATAGCATATTACATTATATGTAATTGGAAGTAATCTAAAAGTAATCATAATACATATGATGTATATATGAAGTTTAGATCATAATTATACATGTTTAATTATAAACATAGATATAAAATTAGTTTTATGATATAAAACATATAGTATGCTTCACTTAAAATTTTAGTAGAATAGTTCTACAAACTAAAACATACGTTTTACATACTTAATTTGAAATTAAATTTTAAAACGATCTAGATTTGAGAATTGAAGATTATAAGATACCACATAAATCGATGGATAATGGGTTAGCATTAATCAGGTCCTCCTATTAGGTTAAACCTATGGTTAGAAATATATATGGACTAAATAGAGAAATTAGTTAAATCTAGTCAAGAGTTGAATTAGATAGGTCAAAAATTTCTAAATCAACCTTAATAGTTGAAGCTTCATCAAGTCCATATTTTGACCTTACTAGATGGACCATGATCATGGATCAATAGTTGAGCCTGAATCTTCTAGTGGATCAAATTGAAACTAATTAACTAGTTGGTGTCTAAAGTAAGTTTGATCGTTTTGATCGATGGTCATTAATTGGGAGCTACTCACCTAGATGGCATTTATGGCAAGTTAATGGCATATCCCTCTCACCAATCTTACTTACCTAACCAATATGGTAGATAATATTTTGATTAGATCACTAATTGATTCGAGCTGACTCATGCCATTAGGATAAATCAATATGACTGATTTAGATATTTTTCGATCAACTTGTATAAAGTCCTTTTCATGACTTGATGAAGTCAATGGAAGGTTTTACTACTTGTAGATCAATTTCTTCTCTTATTCTTAAATCATTAAATCAAATCTTCTAAATTATTAGGTCCTTAAAATGATATAGCTATAGGGATAACTTATTCATAGCTTTCCATTAAGGTACGTGATAATGAGTCCAATATTCTAAATAGGCACTGGAGGTGCCACACGCCTGGTGTCTATTATGTATTGGAATTATCATTCATCATGTAATCATCTTATTGTACCCTTCAGAGTAATGCTTAGGTTGGACGAGCCACATTCAGATCTGGACATTCGTTTGTTGAATGTACTTGGTATAGTCATGTTAATGGTTGGACCTAACCAGTATTTTCAGTAGAGGTGCCACACACCTGCTGAAGAGATGCCTGAGATATAATCTAATTGCTGGAAGTTGTTTAGAGAATAATTGGCTATGAACCTACCCATGATGCGTTAGGGTTGGCCGAGCCACACTTGGATCCGATGCAATCTGTGTAGATTCTAGTACTCGCTAAGGAATTAATGTAATTCTTCGAATTGGAGGTAGAGGCTACCAATTCATATAAAATAGTAGGAGAACTCTTAGACTAAAGTCCATATCTTTAGGATTAAAATAATTCATATACTAATAGATTTATGTTTCTTCTTTTTTAGCTATAGCCAACACACTGTCACTTCATTCGTCGTTGGATAGCGACAAACTTATCGATCCAACTTTGATAGCTGGTATCAGAAGTTGAAGATCGTCTTAGAGCATGAGAGAATTTTGTACATGCTTATAGATTCATCACCTGAAGAACCTGCTACCAATGCTACCCATGCTGTGAGAGATACTTATTTGAAGTGGCTTAGTGATCGCATAATAGTGCATTGCACTATAAGGACAGCTATGAACAACGAACTTAGCCATAAGTTTGAGGATGCACAACCAGAAGATATGATTCAAATGTTGAATGAGTCCTTTGGCACCCCTGAGGATATAAAGAGACATAAAATCTCCTACGCTGTATTCAATGCCCATATGCGATAGGGGGCAACAGTCCCTGATCATGTATTATATATGATCGAGTAGATTGAATGCTTAAGTAAATTTGGCTTTCTGTTACATGAACAGTTAGGCAAGGATGCTATAATAAACTCACTACCGAAATCCTACCTACCCTTCTTGAGTCATTACAGATGACCAAGCTTGCAGAGAACTATCATGATTTACTAAGATTGCTGCAGATGTTCAAGGACCATCAGCTCCAGAAAGAGCTGGTACATGTAGTGGGAGGTTCGTTTGCAGGTCGTCATTCCTCTAAGAAAGGAAAGAAGAAGAAGGTACAAAAAAATTATGTCGTCGATCCCAAGCCAAAGTAGAGCAAAAAATTGAAAGTTGATAAAAGCCAGACAGAATGCTTCTTTTGCAAGAAGCTGGATTATTGGAAAAAAAATTATCCAGCATATATAGCTTCTCTTAACCCAAACAGGCCAAAGAATAAGAGAAATAAGCAATCAGTTGCTTCACAAGATACTTATATGATAACTCCTTGTAATTTCTCTATTTGTGATACTACTACCTAGGTATTGGATACTGAAAGTCTGATTAATATTTGTAATTCATTGCAGGGACTGTAGATTAGTAAGAAATTTAGAGAAGGTGAGCAATTTCTGAATGTTAGAGATGGAAGCCTTGTTCCACTTCTAGCTTTAGAAACTATGCAGCTTGTTTTGAGTTTAATAGTGTCATATTAGATGAGTATCATTATTGTCTTCTTTTTTGATAAATATCATCTCTGTAGATCTTTTGGCCAAATTTGGTTTAAGTTTTAATAAAGAATAATTTTTAGGATATCATTATGAATGATAGTACAATTATGTATGGATAATTAAAATATAGTATATATATATTATCACAATCTGTTGGTGTAATGTATACATCGAACAAATACCATAGGATAGATAATGTTAGTGAATCCTATCTTTGAAATTGTAGGCTAGGTCATCTGAATAAGAACAGGATAGACAGGTTAACCAAGAAGGGTGTTCTTGAAATTAATGATTGTGAATCATTACCAACCTATGAATCCTATGTACTTAGTAAAATGATCAAGTCACCTTTCAAAGAAAAAGGTGAACGAGCCAATGATATTTTAGGTCTAATACATAGTGATGTATGTAGACCCATGAACATAGGGGCTAGAGGAGGATACTATTACTTCATTACATTTACAGATGACCTATCGAGGTATGGATATGTCTACCTTATGAAGCACAAATCAGAATCATTTGAAATATTCAAATGATTTCGTAGTGAAGTAAAAAAATAAACTAAAAAGAGTATTAAAACTCTTCGGTCAGACTAAAGAGGTAAATACCTCACCAGTGATTTTCTGACATATCTAGAGGAGAATGGGATTCTCTCACAGTGGATCCCTCTTGGAACACCACAACTTAATGGGCATCAAAAAGAAGGAATCGAACCCTGTTAGACATGGTTCAATCCATGATGGAGTTTGCAAATCTACCAATCTTCTTTGAGGATACGCTCTTAAAACTGTCTATTATATTCTAAACAAGGTTTCGAGCAAGTCTGTCGATAAAACTCTATATGAGATATAAACAGGATATAGGCTGATGCTCTCACACCTTAGAATTTGGGGATGTCCAACTTATGTCAAAAATTTAAAGACAGATAAGTTTAGACCAAAGTTTGATAAATGCTTGTTCATAGGGTACCCAAAGAACTAAAGGATACTACTTCTATCTTGCTGAAGAACAAAAGATGTTCGTTAGCAATAGGGCAATCTTTTAGAAAAAAATTTCTTGAAGAAGGAACTAATACCAGCAAAATTGAACTTGATGAAGTTCATAAGGTAGAAAATTAGTACACACAGAATTTAATTTGATTAGAGAATCGAATCTGGAGCCTATAGAGGTATTATTAAGGAGATCCGATAGAGTACCGTATCAATCGGACAGATACTACAGTTTCTTGATCTTGGATGGTGATCCTATCAAACTAGATGAGAATGATGAGGATCCGATCATCTATATGGAAGCCATGCAAAGGTCTGACTCTCAAAAATGGCTTGAGGCCATGAAATCTGAGATAGAGTTCATGAAAATCAATAGTGTATGGATACTAGTTGACCCGCTCGAAGGGATAAAACCCATAGCATGCAAGTAGATTTTCAAAATAAAAGAGAAGCGGACGGAAAGATGGAGACCTATAAAGCCCATCTAGTTACCAAGGGTTACCATCAATGTTATGGTATTGACTATGATAAGATCAAGTCCATCCAGATTATGCTTGCACTAGCAGCACACTTAGATTATGAGATCTGGCAAATAGATGTCAAAATCACTTTTCATAATGGAGAGCTAGAAGAAGAGGTGTATATAATACAATCTGAAGGGTTCACATCCACAGATGAATCTAAGGTGTGCAAACTAAATAGGTCCATCTATGGACTTAAGCAGATATCTAAGAGTTGGAACATATATTTTGATAAGATGATCAAAATGTATGGCTTTGTTAGGAATGGAAAGAACCTTGTGTCTACAAATGAGCTAATAATTCTATAGTCATCTTTTTGTACTGTATATAGATGACATTCTGTTAATAGAAATAACATCCCAGCTTTGCAGATTATAAAGCTGTGGCTTTCATCACAGTTCTTCATGAAGAATTTGGGAGAAGCATCCTATATCCTAGGGATGAAAATCTATAGAGATAGATCTAAAAAGTTGCTTGGATTGTCCCAATCTACGTACATCGATATCATATTGAAATGGTTAATATGAAGAATTTCAAAAAGGTTATCTTTCGATAGGCTATGGGATTACTCTCTCTAATAAGGATTGTCCGACACCCCTCAGGAGAGAGAGCGTATGAGTAGGATCCCATATGCTTTGGCAGTAGGATCTATCATGTATGTCATAACATGTACGAGATCGGATGTGGCCTATTCACTAGGGGTGGTGAGTAAGTATCAGTCTGATCTGGATAAAAATCATTGAAAGATTGTGAAGACAATCCTTAAGTATTTGAGAAATACTAAGGACTAATGACTTATCTATGGAGACAATGACTTAAAACTTATGGGATTTACTGATTTTAATTTTCAGTCAGACAATGATGACAGTAGAAGTCTGTCGTGCTACGTATTTACCTTAAATGGAGGAGCAATATACTGGAAGAGTTTCAAGCAACATACTGTGGCTGATTCTGTATGCGAAGCAGAATACATTATTGCATCCGATGCTGCAAAGAAGGCGATGTGGTTGCAAAAATTCATCATCGAGCTTGGAGTTAGACCCTCAGTTGATGGCCCTATTTGCTATACTGTGACAGCATTGGAGCCACAGCTCAAGTGAAAGAACCAAAGTCACACCAGTATACCAAGTATATTTTGCGTTGCTATTACTTTGTATGTGAGATCGTGGATCGAGGTGATGTCGAGCTTCAAAGATCGATAAAAGGAGAACATAGCCAACCCTTCACTTAAAGCTCTCGGGATCAAAGAGTTCGATGATCATAAGTGGAAGATGGGTATAAGATACTGCTCTGATTGACTTTAGTTCAAGTGAGAGTTGTTAGAAAATATATTCTAAAGTAAATCGTATAGATAATTATACTCATTTTATAATATATAGATGAATTATTTAATCATTGAATAAAAATTATTTTGATATTTTTCATTACAAAATTACATCTTCCTTGTTAGAACTTTTATGTTGTGATGAAATCTTTAGAACTATAAAATAATCGATAAAGAAAGATTTATCAAATAATTCTTAATCATGTTTGCGATCAAATAATACGTCATTAAAGGATAATGATGTTTATCGAGTGAAGGTCATTGTGTGCCATATAGATTGGTTGTCCTCTTAGCCAAACAATGTAGAGACACTAGTATGGCATACAGATGAGATGTAGGAGTACATCATCACTGAACAAGTGACTCACCTGTTAAGCTCTCTGCTATCAAAAGCAGCTTATGAAGTATATGGGCATAAGTATCCCTCAGACCTGAGATCACCATAGTGACTTACAAGCAACTCACTGTACTTTGGTGTCGGACTATCTGTATATCTAATGCAATGACGGAAAGTCAATGGGTACAGTCAAGTACTTGCAAAGTTTGTGTCTGAATCAAGATGAAATTGACCTCTCCAAATTATAGGAGCTGATGCATCACTGTATTTCAATTTAGTAAAATCTTTGTCAGGATAATCCATGTGATGGATTTGAAAGGTTGGAATATAATGAGGATGATCCTTCTGGGTTGACAGTTTAATCTTAGATCATCCTAGAGCATTCAAGATCAAAGGGATGAATTATGCGGTAACCATATGCATAGATTTTTGAATATTGTCTTACAAATATTTGATCTATCTGAACATCGAAAACCATTTCTAGATGGTAACTTCAATGAGTACAAGAAATGGTTCTTGTGCTACCGGCTTAGTGTTCGAACCTATAGAGTCATGCACAAAGTTAAGCAACATAAGAAAGAATTGACCTAAGTCTATATGTTCAATTTGAAAATACATGACTTGATTGAACAAATAGATTAACTTGATTGAGAATTAAGTTATTGGTTATACAGGATTAAACAGTTGACTATGTCTAGCTAGCACTAAATATGAGATTCAAGTTTCATTTCGAAGATGAACAAGATTTGATCTATGATCTAAGGAATCTATGAGAGATTGGATTTAAGTGTTAATAATTTTAAATTAGATCTAATTTAATTAGACTTAATTGAATTGAAAATTTAAGTTAGACTTGTTCTAAATCTTAAACAATTTGGGATTGACAGTCTATTTGAAATTGGTTCGAATCAGGTTTGAATTGGATTCAAATTGATCCATATTTGGATTAGATCCTTAGAGTCTACTTCTATTGGGACTCTTTCTCCTCATGGCCGACCTAAGAGGTGGGTGCTAGTTGTTGTCGCCCTACATTTGGGTGTAGGTGTGGGTGCATGAGGGTACCTAGTTAGGCACCTATCCTATCTTAAACAGGATTCCTAGTTAAATAAGGAAAGGATTAATTCAAAGCTGATTTGAATTAGGACTCCTAGTCTATTGAATCATAAAGAATCATCTATAAATAGGAAGGACCTCTGACTATCTAAGAACAACAATTGGATTGTGTGCTAAGATGAGAAAGAGAGAGAGAGGAGGTGTGCAAGAGGAGGACTGGTTCCTTCTCCTTTGGCGTGGAGTTTGGGCATCCCACTTCCCTTGGTGTGAAGGCTCTTGGCATCCCATCTTTCAGGTGTGAGGCATCACACCAAGGCTCTTTTTCCTCCTCTATTTGCTGCCTTGAGAAGGTATGAGGATCTGTGGCTTCATCCCACTTTCCTGCAAAGCCTGACGTGCGCATGAAGTAGAGGGTTTGTATTTTCAAATCTTTGTGATGCTTTGGATTTAGAATCTTTGTAGATTTGATCTCTATTCCACTACGAATCAAATAAAAGATAAAAACTTGATTACTTTATTATAAAAAAATTTAGATGTTCCTTGGTGATTCGTTCCTAAAACGATTCTATTTTCTTCATATGCTAGATTGGCTCGACTTGAATTCACTTGTGAATCTTGTGGAAACTCTTTTTAGTATTTACACTTGCTTCAGTCAAAGACTTTCTGAACTCAGTCTTGTAAATCGCATAGGACTTCTCCTTTTCTATCAAGATCGATAGATTCCATCTAAGTGTATCCTACTCTAACAGTGAATCTGAACCTACTATAGCCAACATACATAGTAAGAAATGGATGGCTAGGGATCAAGGAAACGTACAGTCAAACTTTGTAGTCTTGCTGTGAATAGTCAATAATACCATAGATCAAAGGACCACTCCACCACTATAGTATCGAGAAGATCACTGATGAATGAGTAGACATCCAAATGATTTCTCATGTTGGTTACGCTAAGTGCAAGTTGTTCTCTGACAACCATCTGCACTCTCATCCCAATGTCACCATACCATAGACTTGAGACTCATCTACCTATAAGAGAGGTGATCCGTGCATCGATCTTAAATGGATTGGTCACTATTCTCCATGATGATCCTTCGATCTGAAGTATTTAAAAACTAACCACTAATAATATATATCTCAAATTCTCAACATCTTGAGAATATACAATATCATCTTTGTTAATTTTTAAGACAAATCATGGACATATAAATATAATTAAAAAAATACTCTTTTATTAATAATAAAGTTTTACAAGTATAAGAAAGGCCTTGAAATACAAATGTGTCAGCCAATAATTGGCTCCTAGAGCACACATCTAACAGCAACACAGGTGGAAGATGCGACCAATCATCTTGAGGGGGCTCCAATAGTGGTAGCAAAAATCAAGGAGTCCCAGGAGCCAATGCTTCCTCCTGAATGCTTTCCCCTTGCCGTCGCTCAAGCAGGTTCTTCACAACTGACACCTTCTGCTCCTTCCATGATAGAGGATATCCAAGCCGTGGCTGGACATCTGAAGGACTTTCTTTCTTCGTCTGAGAGGAAACTTTTGGACGGACAAGGAGCCCAATAGCAGATGTTGGGTGCTCTCAAATCTCTCACCCAAGTGGGGAGTCCATGGGCATCTTCTTTAACCCCTTACAACCTGTGACATTTTAATGCTTATTTATAAAATTTTGCATAGTTGGTGCATTACTTAGCCAGTTTCAACGGTTCCACCCCTGATGCTTCGATATTGGAGCCTATAGCAGTAAGGAGGGAAATAGACCTGCTAAGATACCAGTTGGAGTAGATAGAGAGAAATAATGATGAGCTGACAAAAGAGGTCAGTTCCTTCGAAGAGGCCCTTCAAGAAGCCTAGGAGATGATCAACCATCAGGATGATGAGTTGAGGAAGGCTGAAAGGAGGATTGAGGCCTCGAGAAGTAAAGATCCAGGGACGAAAGAGATTGGCGCTGCACCCATGATGACCTAGAACACTTGAGGAGGACACTCAGAGGGAAGAGAAGTCGGGATTATGCTTCCTTCGAGGCTCATTCTCCTAGGGGTCCCAGTAGGAGCTCACCTAAGAGGGCTAGAACTTCAGGTGGAGCAAGTCGTAGAGAGAGGATGCCTTGGACGAGTGAGGGTTTCACCCCTAAGAATCCAAGTGACTCCGGAGCTGACTGCACCTCCAGCTAAACTTCGGTAGGCTTTATCAATAACAAAGCACCTGAAGGAGAAGCTGAAGGAAGAAAGGGAGAATAACAACCTCATCTGGCGTAAGCTCATAGATCAGGAGTTTTAACCAAGAATGTTGAAAGAGCAAAAAATGCCTGGCGAAAAGAGGGCTGAAATTATAAACCAAGCTTGCAAGACATCATTCTTTGCGAGCTTTAAGAGACGTAAAGCAATGGCTCGAACATATCTTCGTGCTGAAAGGATCGAGCTTCTTCAGGCCAATTACCTAGATGAGAGTTTATTAGCCATGGCGATGGATAGTGCAGAAAAATTTGCAAAGATGTCTCGTCATTTCAATGAATAAATTAATGCGGCAATCTAGACTGAAGAAGCTACTGATGCCGAGGAAGATTGTTTGCAGCAAGCCATCCTGGTGGTGCTTCAAGTAATGCCTTGCACCACTTGTTTTCTTTTACTTTTTTTGACAATCGAAGTGATGTAGTAAAATTCTATGTAAAATGAATAAAATTCACTTTCACTATTAAAATTCACTGTGCTCAACTTGGTATGGATCACATTACGAGCCGTGTTAATTGAATCATAAGCTAAGCCGAATATGATCCGAGCTATAATCCAAATTATGACCCGAGATAAATGGCATACCGAAAGTCTTCATCATCCGTCATGAGGGCCTTTGAAAAGACTGAAATTTTAATCACCCACACATAGCAAGTACCGCCATACATCTCTCACATCTCTTCAATAGTGGTGCAGAGCACGATTTGCCTGCTGCTGGCATTAACTACCAAATCGATGGTAGGAGCTATGAATGATGAGTTGTTAATTTTAGGATTGATTTTGATGATTCTAAAATATTGAGTATAGATGATACTAATCATATATTTCAAAGATGATTATTGGAGTTTTTAAATGCTTAAATTGAAGAATTCATCTATGAAAAAGATCTCCTCAAGTTGGCAAGCCAAAGCCTTCAAGGAACAAAGTTTCATAAGTTTGGATGGCTCAATATGAAGAAAATGATATTGGAAGGTTTTGAGTCAACTTCAGAAGATTTGGAGTTATTCCAACATGTTGGCATGCTTAGCACGCAAACTGAGTCAATTTAATAGAAGATTGAGCCAACCCAGTCTGAGTGGACACAAAAAATAGAAAGCTAAAATTTTAGAACTTCAGACTTAGCTGATCCAGTAAAAAACTGAGCTGGCTCGGTACTTAATCGACCCAGTGAAAAATTTAGTCGACTCAGTGATCTGTAACAGCTAGTTTTCTATTTTGTAGCTTTTTATCCCCATTATCTCGTAACGGCTGCTACAATCCTTCCAACGGTTAGAATACTTTCTCTGGTCTCTGTCAAGCCTATTTAAAGGTGGAGAATTAAAGGAAAAGAAGTGAAGTAGATTGAAAGAAAAATCATTTAAATTTGAGAGCTCCATTAAATATCCAAAAAAAAGAGAGAAAAGAGAGAGATTCAAGCACTGATTTCAAAGGACATTCAAGAGCTATCTTCTACAACTTCTAAAGCATCCTCTCAGCATTCTAAGAAGAGTTTTGAAGCTTCAAAAGAGCATCATTCAGCCTCTTCTTTGTGCTTCAAAAAGAGTTACTTTTTAGTTTTTTTATGCTAAATTTGTATTTTTATTTCTTTACAAGATTTTTTTGGGGAAAAAAATTTGGGGTTGATTGTTAGCCTAAAAAATAATCATTATATGGTTGTGGTTGGTGAGCCAAGGTTAAACCAACTGGATTGATAGTGAGCCCGAAAACTATCAGTGTAGGATTATAGTTGGTGATCCTAAAAAACCAACTGAATTTATTTGTGAGCCTAGAAAATAAACACACTATAGTTAAGGGATTATAGTAGAATTTTCAAGGAGAGCTTGGAGAGTGGACGTAAAAATGGGTTACTTCGAACCATTATAAATCTTGTATGTTTGTATTGTGCTTGCTCTCTTACCTTAGTTTCTTAATTTACTTGTTTTCATTTCTTGCATAGCAATTTATATACTTTATTTCCATAGATATATATTATAATGACCACAAAATCACTTAAGTTAGAAGTACATATTTATTTAGAACTTTAATTTGACTTAAAATTTTATAAAATATCCAATTCACCCCCCCTCTTGGGTAGCCATATCTAGACAATAATTGGTATCAGAGCAGATGCTCTAATATTTGTTGTTAACCTAACAGTTATAGAGCTAAAGATTAAATGGCAAACTTAATTGGAACTCATTGGTTGAGGGGCAATCAACCAATAGACCTTCGCTCTTCAATGGCACAAACTATACATTTTAGAAAACATGCATGAAAATTTTTATACAAGCATAAGATTGTGATTTGTGGAAAATTATAATAAATGGCGCACACACCCCCAATGCATTGATTGAGCATGATAAGAAAATGATCCAACTAAATGCTAAGACCATGAATATACTTTATTGTTCTCTAGATATTAATGAATTTAATGCTATTTCTTCATGTATTTCAGCAAAATAAATTTGGGATCAATTCAAAACAATATATGAGGGAGCACATCAAGAAGTAGAATCTTGCTCCAAGAAAGATATGGAAGCTTCCCCAACTTATGCCTCATGGCTCATAAGGATGAAAAGAAGAAGGAAAGGAAGAAGCAAAAGAAAAGAAGGCATCAATTAAGGGGGAGCAAAGTAAAGAAAAAAAAATGAAAAAGAGGAAGAAAGCATTGCAAATCCTTGCTTGATGGCTCACAACGATGAGGTAAATAATGATGATCCAATTTCAGATTTTATATTAGAGAAATTATATGATGCTTTCAATGACTTGTTTTATGATTTTAAGAAGTTATCTCATCAAAATAAAGAACTTAAGAAATAAAATCAATCCTTAAGTAAAGATAAAGCTAAAATAGAGGAAGATACGAAGGAATTACAAAATAAACTAGATGAATCAACTAAAAGGAATGAATCCTTACAAGAAGAAATGAATAAATTAAAACCTATAGTAGACAAATTTACTCTAAGTTCTAAAAATTTATAAATATTGATTGAAAATAAAAATAATTTTTGATAAAGCTGGCATAGAATATAATCCATTAAGAAAGCAAAAACTTTTAAAGAATACATTTATAAAATCTTAAAATCATGATAGGAACATAATTGCTATAGATGTAATAAGATTGGACATAAATTTATAGAATGTAAAACCATTAATGCAAGTAAGAACTTTAATACAAATAAATCAAAGATAAAATAAATTTGGATTTCTAAAGGAACCATATGCACTAACTCCAATGGATCCAAGATGACTTGGATACCAAAATATATCAAATAGTTTTGTAGGTATGCCAAGCATCCAATGAAGAGAAAGGAGCCAATTTTTATGAATGGATACTTTGGACTCAAGAAGATGGTTGGTGAAGTTTGGTAAAGGCTGAACTTATTCTCACATCGCACCATCTTGATTGTTGAAATTAGCTAGTTTAAATACTTGATTTTGATTATTTTCTATGCTTATATTGATCATGCTCTATTACTTTAATGTTTTGATGTATTACTTAAAACTAGTATATCATTTTGATTGTTTGTTTTAACTTAATCCTAAATTCAGCATGCTTGTTCAATTTTTTGTATCACATTATCATTTGGAAAACTTAAAATGAAATAAGCATGATTTTATAAGGATCTTTTTGATCGCAAAGTTTATAAATTAAACAATATTTTGACATTCCCCATATAAGATGCTTAAAATAGCTTTATTTGTAAAACAAAAAAGTAGAAAATATTAAAGATGAAAATTTTAGTTAATTGAAAATATTTTTGAATTAGAAATTTAGAGATTCTAAATTTAGTGGTTAAATTTATGTTAAATATACTTGTTTTAAACGAACAGGGGGGGAAATAATTTCAGTGCTTCATCTAGTTTGATTTGATTGCAAATTCTATTAGTCATAAGATAAATAAATTTTATCTTAAATTCTTAAACAATTGTATTATACTTCATTTAATTTAAACCTTCATATGTTTTCAATTATTCAATTTAATTTACATGATTTGATTGATTAAAAATTTTTGACAAATGATTGGAGTTAAAATAAATTTGAAACATACTCTAAGTCCAAGAAATGAATTTGATGCATACTTTTAATTTTGAAACTTATTTGAAAATCTAAATATAATAAAAAATTTTGATATGCTTGGAAAAATTCTTGCAAGATCATTTATATTAAAATAATTTTTACTCAAAAAGTGAAATTAAAACTGTAACACTCGTTTATTTCGATACTATCATTGATTTTGCTTGATACATTTTCGATACATACCTTTTTCGTGTTGGGTTCTGGTGGCACAATGGAAGGGTAGGTGTTAAAATTTCATTCAAAAACCTAATGCACCGAAAGTCCTAATGCCCAGAAACCCTTGACTATAATAATCAAAGCATAATAAATATAAATTAGGATAAAAGAATACCTATAGCGCTAATCCTAATTTTCACAAGGTGTCCATGTGTCCACCCTCCAATGGTGATCCACATGAAAATTGAACCAAAGACAGCGCTCCTTCTTCACCTTGTTTCAAGAATTCTAGCCCCTAGAACTCGACTAGCCTCATACCAGTCAGATTTCTTCAAGAACCTAACATCACTCTCTTAGAACCTCCTCTGGATATATGATTCTCCTTCTTTAGGACCCTTACAACCCTTGTTAGGACCAGATAAGGCTTTGTCTTAAATCCCAAAGCCTTGTCCTAAAACTAAGATAGGTTGTAAGAAGGAAAGGAGAGCAACTAGAGAGAATTGGAACCCATCTGAATCCATCGGACACCA
>KE506957.1:15382-31083 GCA_000441515.1 Elaeis oleifera
AAATGCCGACTCAAGTGGTTGGCTTTGACTTATTAGATGAAATATGTCCATTATCTTCTTTCTTATCTACTCTGTGGCCAACTGTCACGTTGTAGTCGTTCAAATTGGAAAGAGGTACAGAATTTTACATCAGATCTGGTCCGGCAAAGAGACCTCAGATTGATCGATGGTATGGCTAGCAGAGATGTCTTTCTGATATTGGTAACTAAGATCGACGATCGAAGTCAGGATCGACGATCGAATAAAAGGTTGATAATACCACTCAAGGTGGTTCGACCAAAAGGTGGGATTGGTAAGGTCCGATCTTGTTTGGATCTTCCACTTGCCCATGTCTTCGGCTAGCTTCGGCTAATACAAAATCACCCCTAATATAAGCCCCCCTACTCCTAAGTTCGAGTCAGAGTTGGTTCGAACGGAGGGAGTATATCAAGTCAAAGCTGCCAAAGACATGGGGTGCATGCTTCTGCTTCAGTTTCGTCGCTGAGGTCCTCGTAGGCTCTGCTTGTTGAAAAGTGAGGGATCAATACCTCAGTATATCTCGGAGTTAGATGATTTAAAGATAAAAATGGGGAGTTGATAAAAGAGATATCTTTGAAAAATGATGAGTTGTTTACTTAACCGCTTTACTAGATGATATTAATATCTCTATGACATATTTTACTAACTCTCTGATGGGATATCCTTTGCTTACAAATTGTCTAAAATAACTTTCTTAAGTCCAAGCAAGCATGTATATGACATTAATAATAGTAGGTAGCACCTTCAAATATTTTCATAAACCCTACAACTTGTCGCACGAATGTGAAATATTTCTTTTTCTTTTACTCGTGGATGAGTAATATTCAAGTTGGGGATGTAATAACATTAATTAGGATATAGAAGCATTAAATCTCTTAGTAATTGATCTATATTATGTAAATTTTGATACTTCTTGTCCTCTTTTGTAGGAAATTGAAAGTTTGTGCTAATCAAGACCCAAAACAAAACTCAAGCACCAAGGGGCTAAGAGCAACCACTTGAAGGACTAAGCAAATAAGAGAACAAATCCAAGAGCTTATAAGTGATGCTCCACTCAATGGCTAAGATCGATTCATGGCGCTACTTCATGAAAACCCTAAGAGATGAGGCGCCACACCAAGATCCTAGGGAAAGGAAGCAAGCTCCTTTAATCAAAGGGCCACCATTTATGGCACCACTTCATGAAACCTTAGCACCCCTCCCCTTCATATTGTAGCATGCCTCTTACCCATTCATGCCACATTATCCCGTGCCTCCTTTTCTTTCGCACCATCCTACAGCCCCTTTTCTCTCTTAAGTAATGCCTCCATCATTAGTCCAATCTCAACCCTCTACCACTTAGGCACCTTCCACATCTTCTTAAAAGCCCTAGCCACCCCATCCTTGCTTCCATTAATCTCATATTGCCAAACCAATTAAACTTCACACCTTCTTGCACCTGCAAATAAGCCCCTACGCCTCGACCTAGGAATCATCATCTAATCTCTTTCACACCCAAAAGCTACCACCCTAGCCTCCATCCCTCTCTATCCAATCTCCAAACCTTCTTCCACCTGTCCATAGCCTCTACTTCAACGTTCCAGCAAGAAGGAAAGGAAGGGAACAATGGCGAGTGGAATCAATATCATGCGTGGCTAGAGGCTTAGTCTTTGGAGGAGTTGATGAAGTTTTAATTACAATCTTGTGTTTTGTCTTAAATATGTTTATGTATTTATCTTTGATGCAATTAGTAATTTGAAAACTTATAAGACTCTCTATTTTATATTGAGCTTTGATTCTATTTTCTATTCATGAGATTATTTCAAGTTCTTATACTTTGTGCTATGTCTAGTTAATTCTTGAATAGCCTATGCATACGTAGGGATGAATCGTGATCGGGAGATACGATCTGTACTCAAGTGAAATAGACTATCTTGAAGATTTGCTCATAGATCTCTTCATTTTTCTCTTAAAATTTTTATGATTCATGTATTGAATAATTTATGACTCTAAAGAGGTAGATCGTGATCGAAGGGTACAATCCGTGCTCAAGTAAGATAAGTTATGCTCAAAATTTGATCATAAAATATTTTGATTAATTATTATGATTGTATCAATAGAAAATATCAAGATTGTGATTTAAAGATGGATTTGATACCTCGAGACTTTGATTCTCATACAATTTTCTTAATTTATTTCTAGTGATAAACACATGAATTAGGATATTAGAAGTATCGGTTTGTTATTAATTGATTATTATTATTGAAAAATTAATGCTTCTTGGTCTATTTTCAAGTAAATTGAAGATTGAGCCCATCAAAATTCAAATTGGCTCAGACTCAAGTTATTAGTCATAAAATTTAATCATATACCAAGCTCAAGCCTATAGTCCAAAATAAGCCACGACCTACAGATGGCATGAGGTCCAAGATCACAGACCTTGTGCATTGGTGCACAACACTAGGAAACAAAGAAGATGTAGTTAATATGAGCTCCCTGACCTTTCATGTGGGGTCCATAAAACAAAAGAGTGCTAGTTGATGTGTGGGCCCAAGGGATTTAGTAAAGTGATTTGGGTATTGGCATGGGTGTGTGGACCCAACAGAAAAGAAAGGAGGAGTTCCCACAGCCTTTCAAAATCGAACACGGCTGAGCCCTTATGCGGTTCAAGCACTGGGTGCGCATGTGGAAAAGCTATGCGCGTTGGGATGCTAGATTCAAATAGGTGAGTGGTGGCCTGATATGCAGAACAAAAAGTGGGTGTGATGCAGTTTGACTTCGGACAGTTCAAATAAAATTCAAAACAACGACGTTGACAGGCATGGAAGCTTTGTGTAGTTCAAACATGGAAGAGCAGGCATTCATGTGGAAATAGATACGCCTGAGATGCAGTTTGGAGCCTTATTTAAAGGGAGGCTGCAGGGAACGAGGGGGATCCAATATTTTATTCTCCGATGCCACAATCTAGCCACCACTATTCTTCACGCCAAACCCATATATGCCACCCTCTTTTTTTCTTTTCCACCTCCACAACCAACCATCCACCATCCATTCTCCCTCTCCCTTGCCATCCAAAGCCCTTCCACGCCTTCCATCCTACCTTTCTCCACAAAAACTCTCTCTTCTTTCTCCTTTCTTTCTGTGAGTTAGAAGCAAGAAGATGGTGATGGCAAACGGCATCCCTTCCATGCGTAGCTAGAGGCTCGAGTCTTCGAAAAGTAGATTGATTCTTCTAATCTCAATCTCCTATATTTATCTTTCATGCAATTAAAGAATCTTGTAAGCCTTTGAATTCCAATGAATAAATTTTAGTTTGCTTTCAAGATATTATGCTTAATGTTATATATTGTCAATCTTTAAATAGTTTATATGTTTGTTGGGATGGATCGTAATTATGAGATACGGTCCGTACTCAGACGAAATAGGCTATTTTAAGGATCAACTCATAGATTTATTTTTTTATTTGATTTAAGACTCCTCTTTTGATTCAAGTTTGAATAGCTTATACTTTAGGGAGACGGACCATAATCGGAAGATACGATCCGTACTCAGGTGAGATAGGTTATGCTCGAACCTAAACATAAGAATTTTAATCAATTGACCTAATTATTTTTAAAAGAAAATAACTAGATTGAAGAAAGATGAAATTGAAATCCTAAGATCTTTTTCTTATCTGATATCTTGTTAAATTATTATTTTCTTATAGCTAGTTAACTTCCTAATCTTTTCTTTGCTTTAATCACTGGATTCAATAAATCCTAATTTACTATAATTTTTGAAATTTGCTTCTTTAGAATTAATATAACATAAAGAGTGATTTTACTACAACTTAGCCTTTTGATCCCTATGGAATCGACACCTGATGCATCCTATACTTGTTGAAAAAATACCTCGAGATTCGATCCATAATAAGTTTAGAATGAGGTTTAGGATAATGAATAAAATTCAACAAGTTGAAGAACCATCCAAATGAAGTCCAAACAGAGGAGATACGCATGAAAGAAGGTATCCAGAGCAGATGGTACGGCCCATGGGTCGCCAGAGGGGCCCATGGGCTAGCGCAGGCCAGCGATGATGTGGGCCAGGCTCGACAGCATGCTGGTGCTAGGCCAGCAGTGCGCCGGGCCGGCCCAAGTGCACGCATGTCCAGCTAGGTATTGCAGTCCACAGTGGACCATGCTCTGTCGTGGCTCACAGTTGAGCACATGGATTGATTGCGATCCGACGGTCGTGATGAGATCTGGCATAGCGGTGAAGATCTGATGGCAGCAGCATTTTGTGCAATCTAACGACTGATGTCGCAGCTGATTGGGATTGAATGGATGAGACTTAATCTAGGTTTGAACTAGAGATTAGATATGGATCCAACAGTTTTGATGTGATTTGGATGTGATCAGATGGCCCAGATCGAATTCGATCATGATCTGGACATAGTATGCACAATCGAATGGCTCTGGTTTGAGCAGATCATGATCAGACGATCCAAAAAGTTTCTAGGATTTGATTTGAGCTTGATATCCGAGTCAAACATTGTTTTGATGATTCTGAAGGTTATATAGCTCTGATTGACAAACTGTTTATTACGTAAAGTAGTTGGTGATATCTTAGTCATGCAGAAAGACTTCAAAAGAGATTTTAGAGAGCTTTTGTAAGGGTTCTGGAGCTTCTTGTTGAGAGATCTTTGATAAGAGTTGAGTGGTGAGTTTTTCTTATATTTGTTAGATTTTTTTTCTCTCATAGTGAAGCTTGCACATCCCGTGGAGGTAGGCTTGAGGCCAATCCACATTAACTTGATTGTTTGTAATATTTTGCTCTCACTTTCTTCTTTCTTCCTCCTTTAACAAGTGGTATTAGAGCACAATAATTGGTATCGGTGCTTGGTTACCATGGACAAGTGGTACCAGATGATCTAGATAGAGATGGTGTTGATCAAGCTTGGAGATGGAGAAGACAAGCATAATCAAGGTGGAGATCAACCGGTTCGATGGGAAGAGCAATTTTTCTTGTGGCAAGCAAGGGTGAATGATGTGCTCATCCAACATGGGTTGATCAATGCTCTTTGTATGAGAAAAGCTAGCCACCATGGAGGAGAAGACTTGAGAGTGGCTACAGATGCACAAGGTGAGTACCATTCACTTGTAGCTAACGGATGAGGTGGTGATTCATGTGCTTAGAGAGACTTCTCTGATGGTGCTGTAGTTAAAGCTCAAAGAGTTGTACATGATGAAGTCCCTTACCAATACTCTCTTCCTCTAGAGTTAGTTCTACCAACTATGGATGGAAAAAGACAGCGTGTAGGAGCATCTCAGCCACTTCCAAAAGATTCTCATCGATCGTCTTAGTATAGGTGAGAAGATTGAGGAGAAGATCAAGGCGTTGGTCTTGGTAGCATCGCTTCTTTTCGTATGAGTCCTTGATGATTGCTCTTCTAGTGGAGAAGAGCACCATCAAGATAGATGAGATCACCACAGTGATTCTTTAGAATGAAGTTCTCAGGTGGAAGAATCAAACTTTGAGCTCAGATGATGGCAGCTCAATTTTGATAGTTTCTAGTGGAGCAGGTGGTAGCAGACTGAGTGACTGAGGATCATGAGGAGGACGATCCAGGTCCAAGATGAGGGACCCAGTAAGATCAGGTGCTACCGATATGATGAGTTGAGGCATCGTATCAGAGATTGCCCTCAACTCAAAGATCGGATGAGGGCTACTACGGTGACGACCTGTAGCAAGTCAGAGGATGATGTCCTAGTGATATCTGATGAGGTATCTACTTCTTCCTAGCAATGGATCTTAAATTCTGTATGCACCCATTATGTTTGTTACAGAAAGGAGCTATTTGACTCCCTGAAGAGTAGGGAGGGCACTGTTCATCTGTCGGATGGATCAAGCTATGCGATTAGGGGCATTGAGATAGTCAACTGAAAGATACATGATGGTGTAGTAAGGAGATTAGGCAAGGTTCCATACATATCCGATTTCAGACAGAATCTTATCTCACTTAGCAGATTGGATTCAAACGGCTATAGGTGAGTAGTTGGTGATAAAATCCTGAAGGTTTGCATGATGATAGAGTTATTCTGGAGGGGGAGAGGAGGACGAGAGAATATTATTATCCAACAGAAAGTCTAGTGTGAGGTGGAGCTTTAGGAGCTAGGGGAGCCAAAACGATGTGAAGCTTCGGGTGAGGTGGATCGGGTATGAGATGCGAGACTCGGGAGGCTGAGAGGTGACGTCATAGAGTGAAGTTCCAATTACCGCAGGAGACTTTTCCTAGTAAGTCTTTGGTTAGAGTGGATATAGCTCATGATGGAGGTGAGATCGAGCGGCCAGGCTTGACTCCCATATTTGCCTATCCATGAGATAGCAGGCGTGCCCCAGGGCATGGAGGTGAGGTGGATCATAGGCTCTCAGAGACAGGTGGAGGCCAAACATCGAATAAAGGTGGAGATTATTGAGAAAAATATCTCAAGATTCGATCCACAATAAGCCTAGAACAAAGTTCAAGACAACGAATGAAATCCAACGAGCTCAAAAATAGTCCAAATAAAATCCAAACGTAGGAGATACGCGTGAGAGAAGGCACCGAAAGCAGATGGTACAGCCCACAGGCCATTGGAAGGGCCCACAAGCCATCAGAGGGGCCCACAGGCCAATGCAGGCCAGCGGCGATGTGGGCTAGGCCTGACAGCATGCTGGCACTTGGCCGGCCTAGGAGCGTGCAGCCTGCGAGCACGGGCGCTAAGGCCCGCTGGACCATGCTCTATCGTGGCTCACAGTCGGGCATGGGGATCGATCATGATCTGACGGTCGTGATGAGATCTAGTGCAGTGGTGAGGATTTGACAACAGTGGCATTTTTGCACGATTCGATGGTTGATGTCGCAATCGGTCGGGATCGGATGGATGAGACTCGATGTGGGTTTGAACTTGAGACTAGAGGTGTGATCCAATGGTTCTGACATGATTTGGATGTGATTAGATGGCTCAGATCAAATTCAGATATGTTCTGGACACAGTATGCATGATCGAACAGCTCTAGTTTGAGTCGATCACGATCGGATGGTCCAAAAGAATTTTATGGTTTGATTTGAGCACGATATCCTAGTCAAACACTATTTTGGTGATTCTGGAGGCTATATAGCTCCAATTGACAAGCCGTTTATTTCGTAGGATAGCTAGTGACATCCTGATCATGTAAAGAGGCTTCAAAAGAGGTTGTAAAAAGCTTTTGTGAGAGTTTTGGGACTTCTTATTGAGAGATCTTTATACAAGGATTGAGTGGTGAGTTTTTCTTATATTTATTTGATTTTTTTTCTCTCATAGTAAAGGTTGCATGCCCCATGGAGGTAGGTTTGAGGCCAATCCATATTATCTTGATTTATTTGTGATATTTTTCTCTCTCTTTCTTCTTTCTTTCTCGCTCAACAAGTGGTATTAGAGCACAACAATACTACTGTTCTATTTATTTACATCGAGATATTTTATCTTTGATCGCTCTCAGCACAAGAGTGCATCAAATTTTGGCACCATTGCCAGAGATCAATATCACGGTAGTAGTAAAATAAAAAAAAAGAAACAATATTCTGCTCATTATTCTTAATTAACTACTTTATTTGCTTAATTGCCTTTTAGATTATTTACTTTGCTTATTCCACTCAAATCTTACATTTCATTCTTCTTGCTTTAAATAGACTAATAGAAAAGAAAAAAAATATCCATTGCATAATACTTAACTAAAATAAAGTAATAAGTTAAATTTAAAAACTTTCAACTTGTGCTTGGACATCGTGCTTTGTTTTGCATTGCACATCCATAAACACTTTTAGGGCAAAACCCATTAACAATATAAGATGGGATTTCATCATCCTTTTTGCCCATAAATCACTTTCTTGCATCTACATAGCCTAATCCTTAAATACAATCAATTAGACGTCAACTCTAGGGACATCCGAGCTCATTAGGATAGGAGAAGCCAAGAGTTGGATCAGATTTTAGTTGGTTAGCTTATCGATTTCTAGAAAGTAGTTCAGAAACTACGTCCCGAAGAAAGATGGTTCTTTAATTAGGTCCATTATGAAAGCACAGGGAGCCTTCCATCGATCTTACACTTATCTGGTCAACTTGATTAGCTGATTTCGAACTTGAAGGGCTCGAAGACAACCTTAGCAGTTAGGAGTTGTCTAGATTTAGGCTAACCCTAATTAGGTTTATGTGTATAACTTACTTGTTTATTAAAATTTGAACCTAATTAAAATATTCTTCTCTTTTATCTCTGGATTTAGGACTTTTTAGAACTCATCTCTAAACTCTTTCTTATCTATTTCTCCTTCCTCTTCTCTCATTTTCTATAAAAAAAATTTGCAAAATTGCAACTTAGAAAAGAAAATCTGGTCAACTTGTGAGAATTGAATCAAACCTTATTTAAGTTAAGGAATTATCGAGTCCATCATGGGTGAACCCAACCATGGATCCAAATTTCTTAAAGACCTATGCTACCCTTTGGGCTCAATCCAACCATCCTGTATAAGACTCCCTGAGGTTATGATCGATAATTTTGAAATTAAGTCTCAAATAATTAATATGCTCCCACATTTATCAGAATTGAGAATGCATACGTTTTAATTAGAGAATTTGGAGAGGTTTGTGAAACCATGAGAATATATCAAATATCAGAAGATGCCATAAAACTTAGGCCGATCGACTTTGCACTTAAGGATAATGCAAAAAATAGCTATATAGCTTGCCCAACCAGTCAATCATGACATGGGAAGGCTTCATAAAATATTCTTAAGAAAATTTTTTTCTATCACAAGATAGTCAAGTGTAGAAATGAGATTAACTAGTTCTACCAACTAGGGGGAGAGTCTTTCTGGAAGTGCCTAGACCGATTTAAGGACCTCCTAAGTCAATGTCCACATCATGGTATAGAGATTTGGAGGTTGTGCCAAATCATCTATGAAGGTCTAGACCCAAGTTTCAGAACAATGCTAGAATCAATGTGCCAAGACTAATTCATGTATAAGGAACCCAATGAGGCCTGACAATTTCTGAAAGATCTAACATAAAAGAGTCTACAATGGGAATCAACTAGAGAAATCGAAAAACCCACACCAGCAAGAGGTGGGATACACAAAGTCCAAACATCCCTAGCTATGGAGGCTAGAATTGCGATCTTGACCCATAGGATCGAAGTTTTAGAACTTCAACGACACCCCCCAGCAAACCAAATATCCGCATCCTTGTGCAATGGATGTGGTGCATCGGACCACTTCTTGGAAGAATATCCTTCACTAGGAAACCCAATCAAAGATGGGCTTGCAAAAGTAAATGCAACCTGTCAAAGGCCTACAAACGATCCCTACTCACCAACATATAACCTGGGATGGAGAAACCATCCAAATTTTCATGATCATAAGGTTCCAATTCAGATAGTCATGTCCCGAACCAGCCCTATCTAAGGACCAACCAAGCACCAACCAACCCACTAGGATTTGGCTAAGAGAAAAGGTTGAACACTCTAGAAAAGGGGCTGGAAGTGTTGCTCAAATCAATCTTCGAAACCACAAGTACACTAAATAATTTTATGCAGACCACAGGCCAACTATTAAATGCAACATCCAGATAATTGCCCATTTAGAAATGCAGCTAGGTCAGTTAGCTACCGCATTTAGTGAAAGAGAAAAGGGTAGACTACTAAGTCAACCCGAGGCTAACCCTAAGAACCAGAACAACCAACTATCCCAACAAGGACCCCAGATCAACCAATTGAATGCCATTCACACCCTAAGATATGAAAAACAAATAGATATCCATGTGGACATACCTAAAACAGAAGAAGAAATAGAAGACTCACTATCTGAACCACTGTCTGACCAGGGCCAGCCTAAAAAACCCAAGGCATCAGAATCTGATGCAGCACCAAATTTGCCAGCAGAGCTGTTATCAGGAGTTGATGGACCAACTACTAAGGTTGCAGCGCCCTTTCCTAATAGATTTAGGCCCAACTGGAACTCAGCCAATTAGATAAGATCTTAGAGGTCTTCAAGCAAGTTAAGATGAATATTTCTTACTAGACGTGATCCAACAGGTCCCTACTTATGCTAAATTTCTTAAGGATCTGTATATCAAAAAAAGATAACCAATGTACCTGAGAGAGCCTTTCTAGCAGCTAGTGTGAGTTCATACTTGTCAAACCATGTGCCAGTGAAGTACAAGGACCCAGGGTCCCCCACCATCTCATGTATTATGGGAGAAACCTTAATCGATAAGGCTCTATTAGATTTAGGGGCGAGTGTTAACATATTGTCATATTCCGTATATGAACAATTAGGTTGGGGAACTCAGGCCAATTGGGATGACCTTGTAGGAGTTGGTGTAGTGCTCCAAGACTTGGGGGCCGCAGAAGGAGTCAGGGTGTTGGCTTTGAGAGACTAGGATCGGTGTGATCCTAGGGCTAGGACAGTAGTGGTTCTTAGGGTGAAGGTGATGTGTAGCTCTCTACGGGCTTGAGGTCCAGGTATTGAGTACTTTGAGGGCTTGGTTGGTGCTCTAGAGACTTGAGAATACAAGGTAGAGTAAGAAACCAGAGTCAAGGCTGAAGACTGTTGGAAGGAGTAGATTCAAGATCTTAGTCGATTCAAATTACGATTGGATCGACTAAGTTGAAGGTGAGCCAACTTGATCTCAGTCTGGTTCGACTATATCTCAGGAAATAGAAAATAGGATCTCGGACAAATTATAGCATAATGCATAGGTGAGTTGACTCAGGGTCAGTCTGAGTCGACTCAATCCCAAGTAAGTCGACTCAGCCTCAGTTTGAGCCGACTCAAGCACGGGCTGATAGTGAAGATGAGTTTTCTATTTGTATCTAAGATTGAGTTTGATCTTAGAGATCTTAAGACCTGATTTGAGAGGTCTTAAGGGGCTAACTCAGGATTTGGATTGAGATTAAGTTCATGGGATGAGAGCATGTGAGACATAGGTGTACATGGGCTCGGTGAGTACTTTCACGTATGGATTAGACAAGGAAGTTTTTGGTTAGGCCATATTGGCTATGTATATATATACATAGATTGTATTAGGATTTAATACAGTGGAATCCAATTGATCTTTCTTCCTAACTCTCTCTCTTTCTCTTTGATTCCAATGCCAAAACCTTAGTGTCTCCTCGTGTCTCCATCATTTGCTTCCATATTTTTTCTTTATTTTCCAGATTAACACCCAGATCTATGCAAGGTGATCCTCATCTAGTATGAAAGTTTTACCAGAGATTCAACAATTGGTATTAGAGCAGCACAGCAGGTTGAGCGATGCAGCAGGTTGAGCGTGGAGGAAGAAGAAGATTAGGCTTTCTGCAGAAGTATCAGCAAAGGTTCAGATCTAAAAGTTTTTCCAGGTTTTAGGAGGAAGAAAGAGATCTGGGGGCTGCTATCCACCCTCTCTAGTCAGATATTTTTTCAGATCTACATCTTGTGCTATTTTAATTCAGTGTGATCATAGATAGCAGCGGGATAAAGGTGGGATTTAAGAAGTTTAATGGAAAGGGGAGTTTTACTATGTGGAAGGTTAGGGTGAAGGATCTACTGGTTCAGATGGGGCTGGATTCAGCTTTGAAGGATAGGCCAGAGGAGATGGATGACAAGCAGTGGATTTTTTGGAGAAAAAGGTATATGCCACGTGATGGATGTATGTCCTAGAAGTCAATATGGCTGACACATTGTATTTTCTAAGACATAAATTTATACTTAAAACATTAATTTGATCAATAAAAGTATAAATTTATTTTATTAAGTATAATATGTCCTTGAGCCATCCATAGAATTAATACTTACGATATGTATTTTAAGATATTGAAAATTAGAGGTATGTATAATTAATTTCTAAATTACTTCAGATCATAGTATCATCATGAGGATGGTGATCGATTCGGATAGACCGACGCATAGATCGCTTCCTTTGGGATAGATGAGTTTTTAATCTACAGTGTAGAGATACTGAGCGTAAGTGTGGATAGTTATTAGAGTACAACTAGTACTGAACGTGATCATATGAAAGATCTATTAAAAATTGTGTTCCAAAGTCAATCGTCAACCTATTAACGGTTGTACTCATATTTATACATTGTATATGAATATTTATTAATAAAGTTATTTGACTTTTTCATTACATTTGTCCATCTTTTTAGAACTCCTGTGTTGTGATGAAGTCTTTAGGACTATATTTAATCGATAAAAGAAGATTTGTCATTGAATCTTTAAAACATGCTTGTGACCAAATGATATGCTGTTAATAGGACGATAGTGATATCAAGTATAGATCATTATGTACCATATGAGTTGGTTGTCCTCTTAACTAAAGAGTGTGATGATACTGGTATAGCATGCAGATGGGATATAGGAGTACATTTGCACCGAACGTGACTAATTGTAGAGTACTCTGTTGTCAAAAGTAGCTCGCGAAGGGTATAGGTATAAGTGTCTCTTCGACTTGAGATCACCATGGTGACTTATAAACAACTCACTGTACTTTGATGCCAGACTATCTGAACTTCTAATTCAATGACGGAAGATTTTTGGATATAGTCAAGTACTTATCAAGTTGGTGCGTGAGTCAAAATGGGATTGACCCCTCAGAATAAGTAGGAGTTAATGCATCAATGTATTTCAATTTAGTAAATCTTTGGCTAAAATAATCCATGTGATGGATTTGAAAGATGAAAATATAATGTGGTTGACTATTTCAGAGTTGATAGTTAAACCTTAGGTCACCTTAAGCATCAGGGTCAAAGAAATGAATTATACAATAACCATACGCTAGTAGGTTCTTGAATATTACTTTGTAATCTTTTAGTCTATCCGAACGTCGGGTTTCATTGCTAGATAGTTATATTGATTAATATAGAAATTTGTTCCTATGTTACAGACTTAGAATCGAATCTATGGGATCACATACATTATAAATTTTGGTCTGATCAGATGGCTGATCTGGTGAAGAGTCCCACTGGATTGGAACTTTAGAGGAGAGTCCCACTGGATTGGAACTTTAGAGGAGAGTCCCACTAGAATAGAACTCTACTATTAGTGAAGAATTTATTAGTAATTAGATTGCTAATTGGCTCAATTTGATTAAACAATGAGGTTCGAATCAAGTCTAATTAAATTGAATTCAGTTTGACTTGGATTAGATTTGATTAGATCAAGCCTAATTGCAAGAGAAACTTATTCCTGATTTGATCAGGACTTGGGTTCAGTTAATTCCTAACTGGGTTAGAAATTTATTGAAAAGATTGTGTTTCTAATTAGATTAGATTCCTTTCTCTCATTGGTCCAAACCAAATTAGATTTGGATTGAACCAAAATTAGAAAACTGAAGAATCCCAACCAATTGGGATTCTCTCCCTTGCACATGCCCTAGACCCATGCCACCTATTACACGCAAAAAGGAGTTTTGCGTTAGAACTTTTGGTGTGAGAAAGGAGGGCACAGAGAGGAATGGGCAGCACTCATGATGAGTCATAAGCCTTATCTTATTCCTTATTTGAATTTGATTCAAATCAAAGATAAAAAGATAAGAAGGAAAGAAATCATGTTTCAATAGAAAGAAGGGTGGCGCCACAACTTATTTCTTTGTGCATTGAAGAGGTTATTGGTGTGAGAAAGAATCAATCTGATTTCTTTCTCACACCAATATAAATTTAGTGCTAAAATTTGTGATGCCCCATATAGGTATGGTATGGAATTTGTTAGCGCCCCCCCTCCTAACCCTAATTCCTAGCCCACCTCTATAAAGGGATCCAATTGTTGGACGCCCAATATAGATGATTGATTTCAAGAAGAGAAAAATAGTTTTCTCTACCCTCTCTCCCTTAGTTCTTCTCCCTCTCTAGAGTGTTCAAGGGACTCAAAGCAGAAGAAGAAATCAGCCATCAAAGATCTTCGCAAGCTAGCACTTTCGAGGAAATTGATCCGCAACCGATCTTCGTGTGGACGATCCATAGAGACCAGACGTCTTATGCAGCTATGAGCAATCTGAAGGAGCTCCAATCCATGTGATACAATTACGGAGATCAGCAACTCGTGCTTCGATAATGAGTTCTGAACTCGTTAAATCAGATTTGATTAGATCTAATAGTTAGATCTAATCTAAAGCATCGATATGATCGATGCAGATTTTATTATTTTCAGATCTTAATCACATGTTTAATCATATCATAGATCTTGACAAGATAGTTTAGATTAGATCTTATACATGTAATGTAGATTAAATTGTTTAATCTATCATGTTCTATTGTAAATTTTAAAATTGTATGCATAGAACTATCTAATTTTTCTTCAATTGGTATCAAAGCTTCGTTCCATATGATATAATTTTATATGTATTTAGATCTGATTTTATATTATTTAGATTAGATCTAAATAATTTTAATTTTTAGATTTGATATTTGATCAGTTCAGTATATATTAGATTAGATGATCTGAATAGCAAAGTACTCAGATTGGATAATTACTAGACCGTCTGATCGTAGGAGCAAGTAGGGTTATATGATCCTCTCCTCCCATTCAATGGGATACTCTTATGGCATATAGGGGTGCCACTGTGAGGTCTCATGAAGAAGAATGCGAAAGAAAAATTTATTTTTTGCAAAATCGTAGATCTTGAAGTCCTAAAATTTATTGAATGAGATATAAATTATAAGAAAAGTAATAACATCTAACCTTAATGATTAAAATTATTTAATAAGATTTGAGATCATAAAAGATTTAGATGTAATCTAAAAAGTTTTATGATTTAATTTGATGTAAAGATATTTACATAAAGAATAGTTTCAAAACTTAACCTAAACTCATATTGATGCTGAACTTAATTGAGAATTAAGTATAGAATCAATTAGATATAGAATTGTGATTTAAGATCTAATGACATTGAAGGAAAAATGGATAGATCAAAGCATATATTTTAAAATTTACAGCAGAATAATAAAAATTAAATACTTTAATCTTTTAAACATACCTTAGATCAGATCTAAACTACCATTAAAGATCTATGATATAAAAATTTATATATAAATATGATATAAATAAAAATTGCATCGACCATATCGATGCCCTGAATTTGATTTAACCTTTAGATCATATTGGTTGAGTTCAGAACTCATCATCTTTTCGTGAGTCGATGATCTTCACTACTGGTAGGTATGGTATGAAGCTCTTGCTAATGTCGAGTAGTCACACAGATCGTCCGGCCTCTACAGATCGTCCACTCGAAGCCCTGATGGGATCTTCTTTTGCGGGAGTGCTAGCTCACGTCGAAGGCTCTGGATGGCTGATCCAAGCTCTTTTTTTTGGATCTCTCAAACTCTTCTAGATCAGAAGATGAAGCTTTATGAGGAGGTGGTGGTGTGGAAGATTGGACAAGACTTACTCTTATATTTTCTTCGCATAAAACTTAGAGTTGAAATCCTAGAACCCACAGCTTACACCCGAAAGGAAGAACACTTCCTTTGTTTCTCACGCACGGAAGCCCAACCCACTCTCAACTTTTCACATCCCCACTCTCAAATTTCTCACATCAAAAATCACTCTTAATCTCACACAAAATGGATCCCTTTAAGGTTGGCGTCCCATGGAAGATATGTTGGGATGCGTAGGTGATTTCATGCATGTATTTCGAAATTTTTCTAAAAATTATAGTGGAAGACAACTAGAT
>KE506957.1:113664-124916 GCA_000441515.1 Elaeis oleifera
GGGTTGGGCTCAATAACTATTAGGTGAGGGATGCAATGATGGCTTTGCACCTACTTGTGAATGGTGAGTCAGGCTTAACTAAGGAGTATAGTTAATAACTGTTAGGTGAGCCTACATAACTTAGAGACCAAGTTGCTGCTAGATGCTTAGAGGAGCATCTAGGCAAGGAGTTGTCTATGCATCAATGTACATATTACCATAACTATTAGGTGAGGTGCACGGCATCAGTGGGACCGCAGTATCCACTAGAAGCCCAATTATCGCATTAAGATTTTCGCTTCTCCATTCGGAGAGTGTAGGGATCCAAAAAATAGTGGGAGTATATTTGCTTCTTAAAATCCCTAGAGTAAATATAAAATTTAAGTATAAATATCTAACTTGAATCTCTACTCTCATAGTTAAAACCATGTCAGCTTTGAACCCTCTAGCCTACATCTTTGAATCTAATCGTTGGATCAGAACCAATTTTAAAGACTGGCTCAGAAATCTCAAGATTATCTTGATATCCAAAAAATTAGGACATGTGCTTGACCAGGACCCTCCAGTCTTACCAAACTGTCCTAGTGCTGAGTAAAGAATAGCATTTGATAAATGGACGGATGAAGACAGTCGGGTTAAGTGCTATGTACTGGCTTCCATATCAAATGAATTACATAGTTAGCATGAGCATATGTCTACTGCCAGAGCCATGATCACTCACCTGCAAGAGTTGTATGGTGAGCAGAGCCGCATTACATATTTTGAGATCTCTAAGAGACTCTTCAATATGAAGATATACGAAGGGCAATCAATCCACGAACATTATATGATAGTGATCAAGGACCTTGAGGAGCTTGTGAAACTCGGGATGGATATGTAGAGGAAATTACAAATGGATTTGATCCTGCAATTCTTTACGAGTTTATATAGTCAATTTAGTATAAATTTTCATATGAACAAACTGGACTGCACTGTACCCGAACTGGTCAACATGTTGGTCACTATTGAAGAAATCTTGAAAATTTAAGAGGCATTGTTCTCGCTGTGGAGCAGACTTCTTCATCCAAGAAAAAGTCTGGTTCGAAGAAGAAGAACAAACCCATGAAGAAGCAGAAAAAGAAGAGCAGACCAAAGAAGGACACTACTAAGAAGGCTGTAGTAAAGAAAGAGTTTCCACTGTGATGCTGATGACCATTTGAGGAGAAACTGTCCACTCTACCTAAAAAGCCTGAAGATAAAGAAAGGCGACACACTTTTGGAAGGTATATCAAGTTTGCTTATAATTAAATCTAACCTAATGATTTTTCTACTTCTAGTTGGGTGTTAGACTCTGGTTCTAGTGCTCATATATATACTTCAATGTAGAGTCTAATAGAAAGTAGGAAGTTGAGGGAAGGTGACATAATCCTTCGAATCGATAATGAAAAAAAGGTTGCTGCAGAAGCCATTGGAACCTATCCTCTTCGATTACCATCAAGATTTAGATTAGATTTAAAAGACTATTAGTTTGCACCTGTAGCTAGTCAGAATTTGATTTCCATATCTGTACTAGCACAGGAGGAATTTGATTTCAATATTAATAAACTTTTATTCTATTTATTTATGAAATAAATTGATTGCATATAGTCTTTTAATTAACAGTCTTTATCACTTGCATGTTGATGTGAATGTGAATATAAACGAGCAAGTCGTAAGTGCTGTAGGTCAAAAGAGACTCAGAGATGAAATTAACCAGAAGTATCTGTGGCACCATAGGCTTCGACATATCAGAGAGGATAGGATAAATAAATTAAAAAGAATGGGATCCTTGATTCTTTTGATTCTAAGTCATATCCAGCTTGTGAATCTTATTTTGAGAAAAAATGACCAAATTACTCTTTGTAGGATATAAGGAAAAGACCACTAAGATACTTGTCTTGGTACATACCGATGTGTGTGGACCATTTGATGTATAAACTAGGGATGGTTATAATTACTTCATTACCTTTATTGATAATTTGTCATGGTATGAGTATGTATTTCTGATGAGACACAAGTCTGAAGCCTTTGAAAAGTTTAAAAAATTCAGAAATGAAGTAGAAAAGCAAACACACAAACTTATTAAAGTTCTTCGATTTGATCGAGGAGGTAAATATCTTAGTTAAAAATTTTGAGATATCTTAAAAATAATGATATAATCTCTCAATGGACTACTCTTGGAATACTTCAACTCAACGGGATATCTGAAAGGAGGAATAGGATCCTATTGAAAGAAAACTATAGGCGATTTCATGCATGTATTTCAAAAATTTTTTGAAACAAATTGTATTAGAAAGTAACTAGATTAATCATATTAATCAAACATGCATATAATCTAATCATTAAATCAACCTACTCTAGGATTTATGACGTGATATATGGCATATAAAATCTAAAATAAATAGCATGCATGTATGTAAGGAATATATCACATCTATTCGACAGTAGATCAGATCTACTATCCTACTGAGTTCATAACTCCATATCTGAGTGCGGGTCAACGATCGTCACTGTTGAAAATCATGATAAAAGATTTATCCTCATCACTCACAGCCACACAGGATGTCTGGTCTCTATGGGACATCCACTCGAAGCTCCGATTCGATCGATCTCCTTGGGAGTGCTAGCTTACGTGAAGTCCATGTCAAAGGCTGATCTGATTTTTCTTCAAAACTCTTGAATACTTTTAGAGGTTGAAAAAGATGTTTAGGAGGAGAATGTGGTGGAAGAAAATAGAGGTGAGACTCTCTCAACTCTCTTTTCTCTCTTCTCGAAAGCCCAGCAAGAAGACATAGGGTTTTCATGCCGATCGATGTCTGCCCAGAAGAGATCACGCCCACCCTCTTTCTCTCTATTTCCATGGTAAAAACCCTTCTTCTTGATGTCACACACACCCTAGAAACCTTCTCAAGGTTGGCATCCCATATGGATAAGGATAGGATGTTAGGTAGTTTGATTCAAATATGAATTCAAAATTCAAGTTGAATTTCAAAAAAAACCAATCCAATCCTTACTTGAATTCAAAATTTAAGTTGCAACATCTTAATCCTCATCCAAAGAGGGTGACAAGGAAGCTTTGTGCATGGAAATAAATCACATAAATCAGAGATGGCATGAAATATTTTTTGGCGTGGACATGGGTTGGTGCTAGGGAGAAGTCCAATCTAATTGGACAATAGGTTTTGGTTCCAACTTAATCTTTCAACCAAATCAAATTTAGTTAGATCCAAATAATAAATGAAATCCAATCTAATTAGACTCTTAAATCTTTAATCAAATCTTAATTTAATTAAAATTGATGAAACCAAAGTTTTGATCAAATCAAGGACAATTCTCCCTTAGCGATTAGGTTATCTCATAACCTAAGTGGGTCAAACCTAATTGAATCAAATTCAATTAGATTTGATCTAAACATCATTGCTCAATTAAATTGAGTTAATTAGTAATTTAATTATTAATTTATTATCTATTAACTCACTAATGTTTAAAAAATTATTTCATCATAATTTTTGCTTAAGATTAATCATCAATCGAATTGACAATTACACCCTTAAACGATTCTTAATTGTTGATCAGCCACATGATCAGTTAAAAATTTTTTTGAGTGTGATCCCATAGGTTCGAACCTAAACTGATAGTATAGAAATAATTTTAACTAATCGATGTAACCATCTAGCAATGGGACCCAATGTTCGGATAGGTCGAATGATTGTAAAGCAACATTTAAGAACCTACTGGTATATGATTATCGTATAATTTATCTCTTTGATCCTGAATGCTCAAAGATAACTTAGGGTTTAACTGTCAGCCCTAGATAAGTTATCCATATCGTATTTCAATCTTTCAAATCCATCACATGGATTACTCGAGCCCAGGTTTTATCAAATTAAAATACAGTGATGCATTAACTCCTACTTATTCGGAGGGATCAATCTCTTCTTGACTCACACACCAACTTAACAAGTACTTGACTGTGTCCAGAAATCTTTCAATTACTGAATTAAAAATTTAGATAGTCCGACATCAAAGTACAGTAAATTGCTTGTAAGTCACTGTGGTGATCTCAGATTAGAGAGACACTTATACCTATATCTTTTACGAGCTACTCTTGACAGCAGAGTGCTCCGTAATTGATCACGTTCAATGAGATGTACTCCTATATCTCCTTTATATGTCATATCAGTGTCTTCACACCACTTGGTTATGAGGACAACCAACGCATATGAACACAATGATCTATACTTGATATTCGCTATCGTCTTAGTAATAGCGTATCATTTGGTTGTGAAAAATTTAAGGACTATGTGATAAATCTTATTTATCGATCAAATTAGTCCTAAGGACTTTATCACAATATAGGAGTTCACTAAGAAGATGTAATCTTATGATTAAAAGGTTAATAATTTTATTAATGATTAATTTATATATATTTATAATTAGCACAATCGTCAAACGATTGGCTTTAGGATACAATTCTCAACAACTCTCACTTGAACTAAAGCCAAACAGTATAATATCTTATACTCATTTTCAATTTTTAATCATTGAACTCCTAGATATCGAGGTTTTAGTAAATAGATTGATCAGGTTCTCCTTTCCATCGATCTTCTTAAGCTTGACGACACCTTGTTTCACAAACTCCCTGGCAAGATGGTAGTGGCATAGAATCTGCTTGGTAAGCTAATGGGACTCGACTTCTTGGCTTGAACTATGGCTCCAGTGTTGTACAATGCGGTCGGACCATCATTGGAGGGTGTCACTCCAAACATGTCAGTGAACCTCTATAATCACACAGCTTCCTAGCTAGTATTGGATGTTGCAATACATTTTGCCTCGCAAAAGAATTGGCTACAGTGTTCTACTTGGAACTTTTCTAGCAGACAGCTTCATCATTTAGGATAAGATGTGTAACCTGACATGCTTATGTTGTCATCTCTGATCAAACTAAAATTGGAGTCTATAAACTCCAATTGTCAGATTAACCTATTGGTCCTTAGTATTTCTCAAACACTTAAGGATGGTTTTTACAATCTTTCAATGGTCCTTTTCCAGATCAGACTGGTATCAACTCACTATCCCTAATGAGTATGCCACATCCAGTCTTGTATATGTCCTATCTATGCTGACCGCTTCAGTATGATATCATTGTACGTCGACTGGGATACTCCAAGCATCCTCTAAGATCTATCTTTATAGATCTTCATCCCCAGGATGTAAGATACTTCTCACAAATCCATCATGAAAACTTAGATGACAGCCTAACCATTATTCCTTGTAACATAGGGATGTCATTCTTGATTAAGAGAATTTCATCCATATATAGTACAAGAAATACAACTATAGAACATCAGCCAATTTATATATGCAAGTTTTTCTTCATTCCCAATGAAGCCATACGTTCTAATCTCATCAAAATATATATTCCAACTTCGAGAGCTTTGCCATAGGAGAAAATATCTCATCATAGTCAACACTATAAATTTGACGATATCTCTTGACAACCAGGTGGGTTATAGGTCTTCACCTTTCCATCTACGCTCCTTTTCCTATTGAAGACCTACTTACACCCTATGGATTTACCCCTTCAGGTAGATCGACTAATATCCATACATTGTTGATCTTCATAAACTCCATTTTGGACATCATGGCTCCAAGCTACTAATTAGAGTCGGTCCTCTATATGGCATCCATATAAGTGATTAGATCCTTGTTGTTCTCATCGAGTTCAATAGGATCACGTCTTGAATCTAGAAGCCGAAGTATCTATCCGACGGATGCGGTACTCTATCGGATCTCCTTAACGATGTCTCTACAATAGGTTCTGAATTTGATCTAATCAAATTCGATTCTATAGGTTCACTAGATAGTGTCAGTTCTTCTACTAGTCAAACTTCATCAAGTTTAACCTTAGAGGCATCAGTTCCTTCACTAAGAAACTTTTTTCCAAAAAGAATGCCGAATAACTTTTGTTCTTTAATAAGGTATAGAAGTAATAACCCCTAGTTTCTTAGGGTATCCTACGAAATAACACTCATCGAACCATGATCCAAGCTTATCGATTTGCAAAATGCTTGACATAAGCTAGACATTTCCAAAACCTAAGGTAAGAGAGTATCGGTTACGTCGGTCTATATCTCACATGGAGTCTTTTCAACAGATTCACTTGAAATCCAGTTCAAAACATAACAAGCAGTCTTAAGAGCTTAATCTGAAAAGAAGACTAGCAGACTTACAAACCCCATCAAGGATCGAACTATGTCTAACGAGGTTCGATTCTATTGAGAGAGATCTCATTCTTTTTTAGATATGTCAAAAAATTTATCGGAAAGACATTCTCCTCCTCGATTTAGTTGAAGAGTTTTAATACTCTTCTTAGTTTATTTCTCTACCTCATTATAGAATCATTTGAATATTTCAAATAACTCAGATTAATGGCACTCGTGTTTGTAGGTCCAATATATCAATATGTACTTGATTGAGAACATCATTGGCTTGTTCATTTTTTTCAATAAAAAGTGACTTGGTCATCTTACGAAGGAGATATGATTGATAGATTGGCAATGATTCATAATCATTGACTTTGAGAATTACCTCCTGTTGATCCTATTCTTGCTTATATGATCGAGCTTATAATACTAAAGGTAGGCATCTGTGACATTATCTACTCTAGGATGTTTGTTTATTGTGTACAGTACACTAATAGGCTGTGACTATTCGTACATGCCAATTCTTAGTTGTCCATACATGATTTTGATATCATTTATAATGATATCACAAAATTATTCTATATTGATAATGCAAATCCATCCTAGGCCAAAAGACCTATGAAAATTATATTCATCAAAATGGATAATAGTGACAATCACTGAAAATGACCTTATTAGAATTGAAAACAAGCTTAACAATTCCTAAAGCCAAGATTGAAACATGACTTTCAGCTCCAATGTTTGGGAACCTATTGCTGTTTTTAAATTTTTACTAATCTATAATCTTTGTAATAATTTATAGATATGAATTAGACTTCTGGTATCTAATATCCAGGTAGTAGTATCACAGACAAAAATATAAGGTATTATCATATAAGCACCATATCCAGCAATCATTTACTGATTTCTCTTTCTTAGCCTGTTGGGATCAAGAGACACTAGATACGGAGGATAATTCTTCTTCTAGTGTCCCTATTTCTTCTAAAAGAAGTACTCTATCAGACTCGGGTTAACCTTAGACTTCTTAGTCAGTTCAGACTCAAAAGTCCAAGCACGACTCACTTACACCTTCTTTTTCTTTCTTTCTCAAAGAACTGACCTCCCACTGAAGATGCACCTTCAGAGGTGCCAAATGACTTTTTCAACATTTGAAAGATTTCTTTTGGCCTGAGCGTCCTCAAATTTATAATTAAATTCATATTCATCATTGCCCTTATCACCACATCGTGGTTCAATCATTAAGCTACTTCTGATAAGTGACTCTGATCGCATCATATGCATTGGGCTCAAGGACTTCATGTGCTAGATCTGTAAGAACATACAGGATCCTTTCATACTCTGAAATAATTTTAACTTTTGATACTAGCTATCGAAGTTGGATCCTATAAGCATGTCACTGTCAAATAGTGAGCAAAGCTATAGACTACTAGCCATAACTGAAAGAAAAATAAAAAAAACTTAAATGTACATGAATTATTAAGCCTAAAGATTTGGACTTTAGTCTAAAGATTCTTGCACTATTTTATACGAATTGGTAGCCTCTACCTTCAATTTAAAAATTATATTAATTTTTGAGCAGGTACTAGAATCCTCACGGGCTGCACATGGGCCCGAGTGTGGCTCGGCCAACTCCTGTGCACCCATAGATAGGTTCTAAATCAATTATTTTACTAAACAACTTTTAATAATTAATTTTACCCCAGGCTCTTCTTCAGTAGGCATGTGGTGCCTCCACTGAAAGTTCTAGTTAGGTCCAACCATTAACATGTCAAAATTCGGTACATCTGACAAATGAATAACGAGGTCCAAGTATGGCTTGGCCAACCTAACCATCATCAGAAAGATACATCTGAATCAACATATTATGAATGACAATTTCGATAGTCAGATGAGCACCAGGTGTGTGGCACCTTCAATAATCATCTAAATCATTGGACCCATTATCATCCAACTTAATGTGAGGCTATGATCTAGCTATCATCATAACTATTTATTTTAGGATCTAATAATTTTAGAAGATTTGGTAAATATAATTTAAGAAAAAAATTAACTAGTAGTCAATAATCCTCCTAATGACTTCATCAAGTCATTAAAAGAGGACTAGAGACATGTTGGTCCACATGACAAGTCGTAAATCCTCCCATTGACTTCACCAAGTCATGAAGTGAAGAAAATTTACGGTAGTGTAGTACATACAATTAAAAAGTTTTGTGTAGTAAAAATAATAAATTAAATAATTTAATCTTAATCACATGTATAAGATCTAATCTTAGACTAGCACATCAAAATTTTTGATATAAAAAATATATACTTTAGATCTAAAATAAAAATCACATCGATCTTATCGATGCTGAAATTCTAGATCTAACTATTAGATCTACCATAGAAATCAAAATAAGTTAGAGATCATTACCAAACAAATTTTGATCTTGATCTCTTCTAATCCAACAATTGAAGAGGGTATTTTTCAGGTCACTCATAGCCACACAAAGTCATCTAGCCTCTATAGAAAAATCTACGCAAAGACTAGCGCAGATTAGGGGCTCAGAGATGCTAGTCTGCGAACAACTTCAATAGCTAACCTCTTCCTTCTTCTACAAGCACCTTGGACACTCTAAAGTGATAGGAGATCTAGAGGAGAAGAGGCTTTAGAAATAAAATCTACAAGAGAATTGATCATGGGACGTCCAAGAGAGGGGTCCCCTTTTATAGACTAGGAATTAGGACTTTTCAAGAAGGATACCATGAATCAATGCCAAAACCCTTTTGGCATCCCAAAATTTCAAAAAATTATTAAGATATGAAGAAGAAATTTAGAGTCTCACATACTAAAGGATTACTTAAAAAAAAAATAGACTCCAACAATATATCATATACAAAAATTCTTTCCTAGTCTGCATCTTATCTCTAATTCGGATCGCATTCGAATTAGGCAAGAGATAATATTATGACTCATCAGCTATAGCTGATCACTCTTATTGGATCCTCTTTCATGACACAAAAATTATAACCCAAATCCAATTAGGCATGGAGAAATTGGTTTGGATCCAGATGTGGCGCAAAAGATAAAGATAGAGTCCTAGTCTGACTTGGACTCTTCATTTTTAATTAATTCTAATCCAAATCAAATTTGGATTGAAACCACTGATAGAAATAAATTTAATCCAATTAAAAATCTAAATATCTTATCAAATTTTAATCCAATTAAAAATTAGCCGAGTCCAAACCCTAATTGAATCAGAATCAAATTTTCTTATAATCGGATTTGATCATATCAATCCCAATCTGAGTCGAACTGAATCTAATTCAATTAGATTTGTTCCAAAGCTCTTTACTTAATCAAACTAAGTCAATTAGTAATCTAATTACTAATTAATTCTCTATAAATGACAGAGTCTCAGTCCTAATGGGACTCTCCCACAGAGTCCTAGTCCAAGTAGGACTCTTCACCAGAGTCACAATCCAGTTGGACTCTTTAGCATCCGATCTGACCAAATCTTCTAATACGTGTGACCCCATAGGTTTGAACCTAAGCTGGTAGCATAGGAATAACTTTCTATACCAATCGATGTAACCATCTAACAATGATGATCCGACGATCGGATGGGTCGAAGTATTACAAAGCAACCTTCTAGAACCTACTGGCGTATTGTTACTGTATAATTCATCCCTTTGATCCAAATACTCAAAGTGACTTAAGGTTTAACTGTCAATCCTAATTAAGTCGATCCCATTGTATTTCAACTTTTCAAATCCATCTCATGGATTATCTTGGTCAAGATTTTGCTAAATTGAAATACACTGTTGCATATCTCCGACCAATTCAGAGGGATCAATTCCATCTTGACTCACACACCGACTTGATAAGTATTTGACTGTACCTAGTATCTTTCATCACTAAGTTAGAAACTTAGATAGTCTAGTACTAAAGTACAGTGAGTTACTTACAAGTCACCGTGGTGGTCGCAGGTTGGAGGGACACTTATATCCATACCCTTCACAAGCTACTCTTGACAGCAGAGTGCTCGGCACATGATCACGCTCGATGCGAATGTACTCCTACATTCCATCTGTATGCCATAATAGTGTCTCCACACTCCTTGGTTAAGAGGATAATCAATTCATATGACACACAACGACCTACATTTGATATTGCTATCGTCCTAGTAATAGTATATCATTTGGTCGTAAATAATTTTAAGGACAACAACAAATCTTCCTTTGTCGATTAATATATATAGTCCTAAGGACTTCATTACAACACATAAATTCAAAGATGATCAATTTGTAATAAAATATCAATAATTTTATTAATAAAATTTATATACAGTTTATAAGATGAGCACAATCGTCTAACGATTGGCTTTGGGACATATTTTCCAACAACTCCCACTGGGACTAAAGCCAATCGATACAGTATCGTATACCCATCTTCGATTTGTAGTCATCAAACTCTTTAATTTCGAGAGCTTTAGTAAATGAGTCGGTCAGGTTCTTCCTTCCATCGATCTTCTAAAGGTCGATGTCCCCTTGATCCATGATCTCCTGGATAAGGTGATAATGGCGCAGAATATGTTTGGTGCGCTGATGGGATCTCGTCTCCTTGGCATGAGCAATGGCTCTAGTATTATCGTAGTATAACAAGATAGGGCTATCAACGGAGGGTGCCACTCTGAGCTCGTTGATGAACTTTCGCAATCGTACAGCTTCTTTCGCAGTATCGGATGCCGTGATATACTCTGCTTTGCAAACAGAGTCTGCCATAGTATTCTGCTTGAAACTTTTCTAGCAGATTGCTCTATCATTTAGGGCAAAAATATAATCTGACACACTCTTACTATCATCATGGTCTGACTAAAAGCTGGAGTCGGTGAACCCCACAAGTTCAAGTCAGTTTCAGCATACACAAGTCACTGATCCTTAGTATTTCTTAAATACTAAAGAATGATCTTTACGATCTTCTAGTGGTTTTCTCCTGGATCAGACTGGTATCTACTCACCACCCCTAATGAGTATGCCACGTCTGGTCTCGTACATGTCATGGCATAC
>KE506958.1:12140-24929 GCA_000441515.1 Elaeis oleifera
CCAGCATCTCCGATGCCGGTGAATTTTTGCAGCAACAGGCTGCATGCAATAGAAGAGAGAGGAGATGAAGAGAGAGAAAATTGAGGGAGAAAATGATCTCTATTGATTGGCTTAATCGAAATCCACATACAATGTATACTTATATACAAAGTCAATGAGACTTGATCAAAAAACTCCCATGGCTAATCCAATGTGAGATTGCGCTCACCCAAGCCCATGTAAACCTATGACTTGACCCAATCTCACCTCTCTTAGACTCAAACCTAGCCCAATATAAGTTAGCCCCTCAAGACCGAAATCTTCTGGACCTAAAGACTGTGAAGGCTGACAACCTTTCACCCTAGGGCCCAAACTAGGCCTAAAACCCAATGAATTGTTGGATGTATGCCGTAGAAGCCAACTTGGCTGACATATTTCATATCTCTAGGATATGATTTTGTACTTATTGGGTAGTTATATTACCATTCATATTTATGTATCCATGAATCATCTAAGATATTAATAAGATGATGACACATATTCTCAAAGAGTTGAAAATTTGAAGCACGTGTCATCAATGGTTAATTCTTAAATTGCTCTTGGTCATAGGATCATCATGGGGAAGGTGATTGATCCGGATAGACTAGTGCACGGATCACTTCCTTCGGGCTAATGGGTCTCGAGTCTGTGGTATAGAGACACTGGAGCGAGAGTACAGGTAGTTGGTAGAGAACAACTAGCATTGAGCGTGACCAACACGAGAAGTCACATGGATGTCTGCTCACTCGTTAGTGACTTTCTCGATGTTGTAGTTATATGACTGATCCTCTGACCTGAGATGGTACTACTGCTCACAGTGAGGCTGCTGGAGTTTGACTGACACATCAATATGGGTCTCAAGGAGCCCTTGTAGTGGATGTTGGCGATAGTTGATCTACTGTAGGAGTGGGGTGTACATCAAGATGGGATCTATCGATCCTAACAGAAGAAATAGTCCTATAGGATTTAAGAGACTGAGTCCTTAAGTCTATGGCCATAGCAGTGTGATTGATGGAAAAGAGTTTCATAGAATCACATATGGACTCAAACTGATTGAATCTATCATATGACCGATGTTAAGATTTGACGATTCATCCATAACCTGCCATCTGATCGAGACTCACGATAGAGAGACTGTATTATATATTAACTATACCTAGAGATTCATCTTTATTCTGCTAGATTACCACTACATACTGCTAGATGTCACTGGTGGATTATGAGACTCATGAGGATCATCTTAATGATCAATGATCCTTGATGGGCGAAGTTAGAATTATTCTAATCTATTGAAAAGAGTTTCAATAATATTGTAATAAAGATCATAATATATCTCACTATCAGATAGAATAGAATCTATGGGATCACACACAATAGAGGCTTTTGACTGATCAGATGGTTGAATTATGATTATTAATCGTAACAGGATTTGATTATCAATTTGATTGATAATTGATCTAATGCAAATATTGCATTATGTAACCTACTAAAGAGTTAGTAAGTTATAGGAGGATTAATTAGCAATAGAATTATTAATTGGCTCAATTTGATTGAGCAATAGGATTTTTATCAAGTTTAATTTGATTATATTTAATTTAACTCATTATGGGTTTGATTTGATCAACCCAATAGGGTTATAGGATAACCCCAAAAGGATCAGATGATTAGCCCCTGTTGAAGTAGGATTTGGGTTTGACCCAATTCTTAATTAGACTAAGATATATGAATTCTTATTTGAACTAAGAATCTTCATTTTTTAGATACACCAAATTTTAATTAGATTAAGATTAAAAATTGAGTTTGACTCAAGCACCAAGAAAGAGTCTAATAGGACTAGGACTCCTCCTCCAATTAGAAGACATCTAATCTAAATTAATTGAGCTCCAAATCAGATTTAGATTCTTATTTATTTGAGTCTAATCTGATCCTAATATGATTAAGATTAATTGATATTTTAATTTAGTTTAAAATAATAATTTAAATAAGAGTCTCATGTTCTTGAAACACCTTGATTCCATGCACCATAAGAGTCCTACGCCCAACCTAATTTGGAAGCCACATACTACAAGATTTTCAACATGACTTCTCCCTTCTTTTGTGTGTATAAGAAAGAAAGAAACACCCTTGTTACCATGTAAACATGGGCGTGGAACTTGGATGGGCGGCATCCAATATTTCTAAGAGTCCATGGATGGTTGGACTCTATCTCCTAATCAAAATAGAACTCATCCTTGTCCTATAAATAACCACCCCTTGGGATGTGAGAGAGAGAAGAGAAGGGATCAGATTAATGCCTAAAAAGAAGGCCTTTTATGCGTGAAAAATAAAGGAGAGAAAGGGATGGCATGATGGTTCTTCATGTGATGTAAGTTATGGTTCATATCTCTTCTTTATTACAAACAACCAAAAGTTGGTTGTTAGAACATCTTATCTCCTCCCTCTTGTCTATGTTTAGACATGGATATCTCCTCCTTCTTTTATCCAAAAATTGGATAAAATTATTACATCTCTATTGTAGAGATTTGGTATATGGACTTTAGGAAGAAAAGAAAAGACGAGATTCTTCTCATGATCTCTAGCGTAGAGATCAAGATCCTCCTACATCTTCTTGTTCTCTAAGAATGTCTTAAGAGAAAAAGATTTTCAACCATCAAGATGCAATCTCTACAAGGGAGCTAGCACCTCGGTAAGATCAAAAGACTTCTGATCAGATCAAAGTCTTGTGTGGATATCCGTAAAGGTCGGACACTTGTGTGGCTAAAATGGATCTCTGAAAGACATCTATAATCATCTGTTCGTGTTGAAGATTGATCCATATTCAAGTATGTTTTATATTTAATTTTTTATTTGATTTCTGTATCTGAATCTTATCTCACATATGATAATCCTGTTATGGTTTGAAGATTTGATCTTATGCATGCTTAGATTAAATTAGATTTAATCTGAAAATTTTTAAATTCCATTGTGTACTAGTTTTAAAAATCATACGTGTATGAAACCATAAAAATCCAACATGAATGCCTCATGGGTCATGAACCTTGGCCTTTCCCTTGCCCACCTGAGACTTGGGAGCACCACACTAGGTCTTACACTATCTTAGGTGACATTTGGACAAACTTATCTTCTAACAAGGGATGGTAAGGAAATATAAAGAACAAGTATCCAAATGTTAGAATTGGTAGTTTCTCATATATGGCAACATTGGATTGCTTTTTCAATGTTCTTTTGCATTGTAGGCTACTAGCCCTACTCTTTTACAAGTTTAGGTTGTTAGATGTATGCCTTAGAAGTCAATCAGACCGACACATTAATTTTTTTAGGACATAATATTATACTTCACTCAATTAATTAGGATAGTTAATTCCATTCATACAGTGTATGTGTCTATGAATCATCCAGAAAATTAATAAGATGATGACATATATTCTCAAGAGTTGAGAATTTGGGGTATGTATTATTGATGATTAATTCTCAAATTATTTTCGATCGAAGGATCATCATAGAGATGGTGATGATCCGGTAAGATTGACGCACGGATCACTTTTCGTGAAATAAATGAGTCTCGAGTCTATAGTGTAGGGATATTAAAATGAGAGTGCAGGTGTTTGTTAGAAAATAAGATACTAAGTGTAATTGATACGAAAAATCACTTGAATGTCTACTCTCTCATCAGTGACATTCTTAATGCTGTAATGGTATGACTAGTTCTTAGACCTACGGTACCTCGACTATTCAAAATGAGATTGCTGTAATTTGACAATACCATAACTCAATCTTCTAGCTATATGGAGTCTTGAGGTGTATGTTGGCTGTAGTAGGTTCATTATAGGAATAGGATGTACACTAAAATAGGATCTATCGATCTTAGTAGTTAAGGAGTAGTCCTATATGATTTATGAGATTGAGTTTAGAAGATCTTGATCAGGATAGAATGATAGAAAAGAGTTTTCATCAGGTTTCACGAATGAACTCAAGTCAAATAAATCTTACATATGATAGATGATGGAATTTGACTAGTTTTATAATCTCTATCTTATCAGGACTCACGATAGAAGAACTGAATCACACTGTAACTATATCTAGAGATTCATTCTTCTGTTCTACTGGATTATCATTACATGCTGTTAGACATCACTGGTAGATTGTGAGATCAATAAAATTATTTAATGATCAATAATTCTCAATTGATGAGTCAGAATTATTTTAATCCACTGAAAGGAGTTTCAATAATATTTTGATGGAGATCAAAATATTTCTCACTATCAGATAGAACAAAACCTATAGGTTCATACATAAAAGAGATCTTAACTGATCGGATCATTGAATCATGATTTCAAATTATAAATCATAATGATCTTAATTATCAATTTGATTGATCATTGGACTTAAGTGTAAAAATTATATTGAGGACTTACTAAGAGTTAGTAAGTTATAGGATGACTAAATTATAATTATTGTATATTATTTGATTTGATCAAATATTGAGCTTGGATTCTAAATAAATTAAATTATATTAATTTAATTAGATTTGATTTGAGTTTGACTCAAACTAAGTTTCATTAATCTAATGGAATTAGATTTAATGGATACTAGACCCAGACCTATCTAGATTATGTTTGACCTAATCATTAGGAATGTTTGATTTGGATTGGGTCATAGTCAAATTAAATCAGATTTAATTTGATTAGATATGGTTCTAATTTGATATGAATTGGATTTAATTAGTCTAATAGGATTGGACTTAATTTATGATTGAAATCCAAATCTAAAAGGACTCAAACCAAATTTAGATTTGGACTAGGACTAGATCCTTATCCAAATCCTTTAAAGCCCCATGCCCCACCTAAGATTTTGAAATGCCCAAAGCCTTCTCCACATTATTCTTTGGTGTGGAGAAAAGATTTGTGGCACCTATATTTTAGGAAGGGAGAAAAGGGTGGGCGGCCACTTTAAAGGAGAGTCCTCTTTCTCTTTAACTCTATCTCTAACTAATCCCTAACAAACCCTAGGTTTGAACGTTTAAATAGATGAGATTAAGGGGGTGCCTCCTAACTAGATGAGATCAAGTTTTAGATGCCCCTTATGAGAGATGGCATGAGAGCTTTGTGGGCAAGGAAAAGGAGGATCAATATGAGAAAGATAAGTGAGGCAGATTCTCCCTTATCTCTTCTTTCTTACAACCCATGGTTGGTTGTTGAAGGTAACCTTCTCTCTCTCCCTCGTCCAAAAGTTGGACATGTCTTCCTCTTCTTCTCTCCCAAAGATGTCTAAGAGTTAGATATAATTAAATTAAATTTGATCTGATTTATTTTTGATCCATGAGATGGACGATTCTCCTCTACCTTTCCTAGATCTAGTCCAAAAATTGGACAAGAAGGAAGAAGAAAGAGATTAAATCTCTTATCTTCTTTGTAGATCTTGATTTTTCTTAAGAAAAAAAATAAGAAAAAATCAGATGTGATCTGATTTCATCATCCTCCTACAGATTTGTTTGATTTTTTGAGAAAAAATCAAAGATCAAACCGATTCGACAATCCAGAGAGCGACTCTACAAAAGAGCTAGCATCCTGGTGAGATCGAGACCTCCTAATTAGATCAATCTCAGTGGTTAACTATAGAGGTTAGATATTTATGTGGCTACGATGGGACCTCGAAGACATCCACGGACCATCGAATCATGGTGAAGATCTATCCGTGCAAAGGTATAAAATTCAGATTCTCTTTTAGATCTTTAATCTTGTAATTAATAATGATATATGATTTATTTTGAGATTTGATCTCTATGCATGCATGTTAGATTAGATCTAATATTTGATCTAAATTTTGAAATCATTTTGACATAAGGTTGTCCTAGTATAACAGTTAAACATTATACTGAATAGTTATCCTAGAATGATGTTGAGAATTCAGATTTAAAATTTTGTTTTCACAGCATTTGACTCTGTATAAAATTTTGAAATTTCTGCATGTATACCTGTCGCCATGTGATGTCGACATCCAACATAGGTGTCTTGTCTTGGCCAAAGAATCCAACTACTTATATAGATATAGATTGATTTAATCTTGCAATGAGGTTCCGGTACACATAGCCAATTAGCTTCAAACAATACCATTCTTGTAGTAGGTATCCTTAATTAATCTTAGACTCTCCTTCTTTATGTCCTTCGGAGCTTTCCAAAAGTATGGATCTCCTTATACTTATTTAAGTTGTTCTAATATTGTGACTTTAATTATTGTTGCCCAAATTTGACAATCCAAGATGGAGGCTGAATTGGTTCTTAAAATTAAATAATTATATTCTCTAACTAGAGTTTGAGTATGAAAGTGAAGTACATGCAATGAGAAATGTAAAGATAAGATAAGAGATGCAAATCAAGATAATAAAGCAAACCATAATCACAAACATACAAAATTAGTAGTTCGGTATCAAATCCAGACCTACATCCACTCTCCAAGATTTTTCTTAAAATTCTACTATAATCCTCTTGATTAAAGTATAATTATTTTATCTAAGATAACAATCAAATCCAGTTGATTTTGTAGGATGACTAACCAAACATTACACACCAATTGTTTTAAGCTAGCTTACAATCTAATCTAGTTAGTTTTATGGGCTTCTCAATCAAAACCTTACACACCATCCAATTCTAGGCTTGGACAAGTCTATCTCACAATTTTCCATCCTAAGAAACCTTCAAAGAAAGAAAATAAACAATGAAGTATAAGAAATTGAGCCAAAGATCTAGAAGGAAAAACTCATTGAAGCATGGTTGGAAGTTGATGATGATTGCACTTTAAAGCATGAACTTCTCTTCTTCAATTACTGTGAGGCTCTTTGAGTTTTGTTGAGGATATACTCAAGGTTGCTCACTCAATTAAGGCACTTAATTTCTCTCTTTTGGACTTGCTTGAGGATACACAAAGCTCACACCAGAAATTGAAGATTTTCTCTTTTTTATTTACTTGGCTTACCTTTCAATTGAATCTCTAGCCTTAAATAATTTTGATTTTGGCTGAAGTAAGTATACTTGCCATTGGAGAGGTCAAACTCACCGCTGTAGTGAAAATCTATCTATTTGAAGCTATCAGAAAACTAGCCATTAAATTATTCCTGTAGAGGGTTCAACTCATCTACTTCACGGGTTGACTCATCTGGCTCATGGGTCAACTCGACTAACTCACAGATCAACTCATGAAACCTACAGTTTTGGTAGCCCTTTATTTTAACCTATGGCTTTTTGGGGTCAACTCATGGATGTCTGGGCCGACTCCTCCAATGTAGAAGCTTCAAAATGCTCTAAATACTTCTCCAAACACTTCAAGTACCTTTTTAATTTTAAGATTTATTCTTCAAACTTATCCATGCTTCCTATTCCCTGAGAATATTTTAGGGTCGACTTGCTTGGAACTAAGATCGACTCATGAAGCACTATGTCTAAAGCTAGTTCTCTGTATTTTAGCTATGGCCATTCAGGGGTCAACTTGATTTAAATAGGGGTCGACTCATCCAAAGCTGGAATCGGCATATGAAGTGGTGAGGCCAACTCAAGATGATTTGGAGTTGACTCTTAAAAGCACCAATTTTATAGCTCTCTATCTTAGGCTTGAGAGTGTTATGGAATCGACTCCTAGAAATCTGAGCTCGTGTAGTGTACCAATCTACTGCAATGTGCCAGGGTCGACTCATGAATTTTAGTGTCGACCCTTGAACCTTTCAAAGTTGTTGGATTTCTGTTCACTTTGTGGACATTCAAGGGTCAACTCATGACTTGCCTGGGTCAACTCCTCTAAACCAAAATTGTGTAATTCTACCTTAAAGCTCTTTTGACTTAGTTTAACTAAGATGATTTCTTCTTTGATTTAACATATCTTCATGAGCACTTGAGAGATCCTATATCCATTTTTGAAATATAATGAGTACAATTTGCACTTAAGTATTTTGTTATCATCAAAATCAAGGGTCAATAATCTCCTGCTTTTTGATGATGACAAAACCTTTGAGTATATGCATAATAATGTGTGGTATGTTTCTAAGATTTATGCATAACTAATTCAATGATATCAAACACAAAGTAAGAAGGTAGATGTAAATCAAAAGTATACTTTATGATTAACATACCTAATAAAAGTACTAGAGCATATACTCAACCTCTCCCCCTTTTTGATGGTATTAGGAAGCTTCATTTTTAAAAATCTAGAGAAAGTTAAGAAAATTACAGCAAAATCAAATTTGACTCAATTAGTGTTTAGATCAAATAATGAGCTTAAGAATGGAAGCATGAAGGATCAAATTCAAAGCATTAAATGATGCCAAAATTAATGTATCAAAGCATTTTGGGTGCGAAAACAAAATTTGTTCAAACTTTTTTTGACTTAGTTTACTCTCTCTCTCTCCCCTTTGTCATTAAATTAGAACCATTCAAAATCAATTATATTGGAGCTAAAAGCATCAAATATGAGATTTTGATATAACAAAAGTGAAAAAATATAGTAGTTAATGGCAAGCCTTGAAAAACATAATGTATCAAGTAGATCAAACAAATAACAAATATTGAGTTTTACAAAGAGCAATTTCAAATTTAAATTTCAAAAAGTGACTTCTTGGAGATAAAAATGTTTCATGAGAAACACTTTCTCTAATCCCTCCCCCTTTTTGTTAATCATTTACTTGAGATTGAAAATTTTCTTTTACTTCTCCCCTTTATGTTTCAATTTAAGCCACTTGCTTCTTTGAAATTACATTCACTTTTCATTCTTTCTCTCCCTTTATTTTACAATTCATGAAATTTACTCATGTCAAGCACATTTTCTATCTCTCCCCTTTTCTTTTCTATTATTTTTTCCTTTTAACTTATAATAGAATAATTTTAATTAGAGATTATTATCAGAGCAACCTTGAAGGGATTTAGCATATAACAAGTATCAAAATAGTGATAAGTAAGAACAAGTATTAGATTGCTTTTTAGGAAATCGATAAGGGGCCCAATCCTGAAACGAATAATAATACAATCAAAATTTTATACTTGATACAAAAAGAGAAGAATTAAGCATTATCATTATTGAAATTTTATTGGCAAAGGAAGCTGTTGGGGGTGATTTTGCACTAGTCAAAGACATGGGCAAGTAGAAGATCCAAACAAGATCAGACTTTGCCAATCCCACCTTCTGGCTGAACCATCCTGAGTGGTACTCTCAGCCTCTTGACTTCGACCATTGATCTTGATTTTGATCACCGATCCTAATTACTAGCATCAGAAAGATACCTCTGTCAGCCATACCATCGGCCGATCCGTGGTTTCCTTGCTGGCCAAATCTGATCTGAAAATCTCATGCCTCTTTTCAAATTCAAACGACCACGATGTGATAGCTGGCCACAAATAGATAAGAAAGAAGATAATGGGTATATTTCATCCGATAAGTCAAAGCTAACCATTTGAGCCGGCATTTCCAACGAGGCAAGAGATAACAATATATCTCTCTCGATAAAGTATGAGACAATAGGCATTTCTCACCCAATGAGTCTAAAAAAAATCACATGATTGTCCTTCCTTCTCATAGCTCTTCAACCTCGCCTATAAATAAAGATCCATAAAGGACCCCCAAGGTATAAAAAATCTCTCTCCCAACATGCTCACTCCTTCCCATCCGTTCTCTAGAGATCTAACTTAAGCATCAGTGGGTCTCCATCAGAGCTAACTTCGGTCATAGATTTTCTTGCTGGTCTTACCACTGCTATCCAGCCATCATCGACCTACAGTCATCATTAAGCTCCAATCAATCCAATCTCAGGATGGATTTCTATCATAATAGATTGATACTAAAAAAGGGGCCAAGCCCATTTATGGAAAGGAGCAAGCATCTAGTCAAAAAAACTTTATCACGTCATTCTAACGCCACCAAGATCCTGATGATCAAATCTGCTAGACACTGATGAGATTCAGGCCATTCATCTCCAAATCGACCAACATCAATTAGATCTAATCACCTCCAAATCAATCAATGCCCTTCAAACAATCCTAATCAAGCTCGAAACTAGGGGGCTTGCAATCCAAATAAGGAAGGAGATACGAAAATCCCTCAATTTTTGAATCATTTTTATTTTCTCATTTACATTTTAAAATTTGAATTCTTGATAGAATCCAAATGAGAAAAAAGATTGTAGCATCCAAACAAAGGAAGAGGATCCAAATGAGGAATGAGATATGGAAATCTCTCAATTTCCAATCACCCACACTTCATCATCCCAAAATTTCAATTCCTACCAGGATCTGAATAAGGAAGGAGATCATGACAACTCGAAGAGGGAGAGACTCCTACAACTCAAAATTCTCATGGTAAGAAGCTTTCAAGCTCTCATTCATGATTTTATTTTCCTTCCTTCTAGCAGGGCCATAAGTCCTTAGGCATCCATGCCAAAGTGAAACTCAAAATCGAGCTAAGATGAAGCTCGAGCCCAAGCCAAGATGATGCGCTCTTATTGCTAGAGTGACTAAAGATAAAAATTAACTCTAATTCAACTACTGGATAAAATAGCATGAATTGGGTGTCAAGTCCATAGAGATCAGAAGGCTAAATTGATTCAACAAAACAATAATTAAGAAAAATAGAAAAGTTTTTAGCAAAAGTTTGTATCTTGAAAGATATTGTGTTAGAAAACTGCGTAGGATGCATGCATAGATTTCAAAAATCTTTTGAAGAGCAGCAAAAAGAATGAGGTTAAACCCTTTAACCCCATATGCATTAGATCATATCTAATCCTATTCGAGCCCAGGAATAAAGACATGCATATAATCTAAAAATAAAATAAAGATAAGATTGAATCTTAATATTTTTGTGCAGTTCGAAATACACCACTATCGATAATCTTATATTCGAAAATCTTGGAGCCGCACATATGTTCGATCTCTACGGATATTGATAGGCATATAAATTTACCCATAGAAGTATTAATTTATGAATCAAATTATCTTTATTCTTTTAAAATTGATGCTTCTTCGTATATGTTGTAGAAAAGAGGTACACCAACATGAAGAGCCTGATCTATAGATTTAAAAGAATCAAACGAGATAAAAAATAGAGTCAAAATGAAATTAAAATCAAAGCTAAAATTAACCGTATCAATTTATAAATTGTTGGTCCATCATGGACCACTTGGTCTGTAGAAAGTGAATGAGCCGTGAAATGCTAATGGCTCAGAAGAGTTCTGATGGCTTGCTATAAACAAATTTTTTTTAAAGGGCTTAAAGTGGGACCAAGACATTCTTTGCATTTGACGTGGGCGTTGCTGGTGCACAGGAACAAATTCAAGCGAGCGGGCTTCCAAAAACATAAAGCTAGAAGATGTTTTAAAAGGAAGTGGGCACATGGAAGACTCTTGGGTGAACGGTCTCACACGGACACATCTGGGCTGCGGGCGCGATGCGTGAAGGCTCAAGCAGCATTAGTGAAACCAATGATTTTTTTTAAAATGAGGGAAGGAATGTGGCCGTGTGAAAAAATATTTGAATTTTTTAGTCCCACATCTGAAACAAACAAAAGCCTCTCTCTCCCTAATATCTATAAATAAAGCCTAATGCTTCTACTCGGGGAGATAGCTCTCTCCACTCCATAATTCTTGTAGGGGGTCTGTGTGACAGACAGGCATACCCATATTTAAACTTTTAGCCACCTTATTTCACTTTCTTCCACCCTTCCAACACACGAGAAGGAGAGTCAGCCAAGGGGAGGTTAGTCCCAAGCCAGAAGAGGGAGAGAAGTTAGGTTCTGTAAGAAATTTTATTTTCTGTTCTAACTCTAAGCCTTGTTAATGGCTTCGGAGTTAAAAATTTTGTAATCAGAATTTTTATTCAGTAATAAATTAGTTATTTTTTATTTTATAATTTTAATTTCTGCAATAGACTAGTTTAAATTTTTGCATCTTTTAATTCTGTAATTTTAATTTTCACAAGTTAAATTCCAGCATATAGAATTAGATTTTATTTAATTTTTTTTAGACTTTAAATCAACTATGTCTGGTTAAACAATCTCTCTGAGATTTGCGATGAAGCTAGACCATGAGTAGAAGTATTCTTATTTAAATTTTCTTTTCAAATTTATAATTTTAGAGTCCTCCTTTCATCTCTCTTGCCAAGAGACTTGATGGGCTATCGTTGGGTCAGAATCCCTTCATAGTCCATACTTGATTCGGTGCAAAAGTGGATGATTAGTAGAAGGCTCACAATTTTCTAAACCATTCCTTCTCTTTTCTTATGAAAATCTTGATGGGTTATAATTGGATCAGAATTCCTTCATAGCCTATACTTGGACAACACAAAAGAAGTGAAGAAAGGAAGAGTCCCTTAATTAAGATGAAATAAAATACTTGATAGATCATAGTTGAGTTAAATCTCTTCATGATCCATGCTTGTTCATATTTTACACCTTAATCAAGGGACATTATAAGAGAAACTACATAAAGGCTCTCTAATTCATTGGTCTAATGGATTTAAAGCCCTAGATCTTTTAGATAATTTACTTTTTATATTTGATTAGTTTACTGTTTTAGTAGTTTGTAATTCAACAAACAATCTCTTCTCTTTTTTTTAAAGCTCGCCTGAGCAAGTATTTGAATACAGTTTAAAATCTAATTCTTCGTGAGATCGACCCGTACTCATCGGATGTGCTAATTGCACATCGTGTGCTTGCGGTAAATTTAAGACACATCAACTTTTTGGCACCATTTCGAGGAATTGATGTGTTTAAATTATATTTTAGATTCTTATTCTTCATGCT
>KE506958.1:31929-47567 GCA_000441515.1 Elaeis oleifera
ATTTTATTTGAGATGATCCATACCTCTTTAAGCAGTGTCCTGATCAAATCATTAGAAGATGTATCCCGGACAATGAGGTTAGAAGTATTTTATCTTTCTATCATGACCAAGCATGTGGTGGTCACTTTGCATCCAAGAAAACAGCTGTCAAAGTCTTCCAATGTGGATTTTATTGGCCCAATTTATTCAAGGATGCATACGAGTACTGTAGAAGTTGTGCTTGATGCCAACAAATGGGGCGAATCACCAAGAGAAACATGATACCTCTCAACCCAATCTTGGTGGTTGAAATTTTTGATGTATGGGGGATCGATTTTATGGGTCCATTTTCAAACTCATTTGAAAATGAATATATTTTAGTAACTATCGACTGTCTTAAAGTGGGTAGAAGCTATTCCCTGTAGATCTACTAATAGCAAAGTGGTTATAAAATTTTTGAAAGAAAATATTCTCTCTCACTTCGACACTCCTAGAGCAATTATTAGTGATCGGATAACACATTTTTGCAACCGACCCTTTGCCACATTAATGAAAAAATATAATATTACCCACAAGTTGACCATACCTTATCACCCTCAAACTAGTGGACAAATAGAAGTATCCAACAGACAAATCAAATAAATTTTGGAGAAAACTGTTAATGCCAATAGAAAGGATGGGTCTTTAAAATTAGTTGATGCACTATGGGCATATCGAACCACTTTCAAGACTAACCTAGGAATGTCTCCCTATAGAATTGTATTTGGAAAACCTTGTCACTTGCCTATTGAGCTAGAGCACAAAGCAATATGGGCCATTAAAAATTTAATATAGACTTGGACGTAGTCGGAAACTATAGGAAGCTTCAAATTAATGAATTAGAAAAACTTAGAAATGAAGCTTATGAGAATTCTAGGGTGTACAAGGAACGAACCAAAGTATTCTATGATCAGACAATTATGAGAAAATCTTTTACTCCTGGATAAAAAGTTTTTTTATACAATTCTAGATTATACCTATTTCCTGTAAAGCTTAGGTCTAGATGGATAGGACCATTCTTAATTAAAGAAGTCTTCCCACATGGAGCTGTAAAAATTGAAAATCTAAGTAATGATGCTATATTTAAAATTAATGGTCAAAGATTAAAATCATTCTTGGAACTATCCAAAAATTATTTGACGAAGCCATAGTTCTCTATAAACCAACTTATGTCGATTAATTTGCTTGCAATATTTTGTCTGGCTGAAGACATTAAACTTAGCACTTCTGGGAGACAACCCAATTTTTTTAAACTAATATCTTTTCTATTGAATAAACAGAGATATCCATCTTCATACTTCAGACTTTCAAGCCAACATCGCACCAGATCACCTTCAATAAGAATGCATATTCACCAGGTGACATCTTTTTTTTTTGATTTACATTTTCTTCCTCTAGTAGAAATAATAATATTAAAGTTGAGGGGTAAAAAAAAATCTTCTAAAAAGATTTTTAAAAAATTTTGAAAAATATATCTCTTGAAAATTTTTGAAATTAAAAAAAAAAGAGAATAAAATATATGTCAAGAAAGAGAATCTTGAGCAAAATAGACTAGAAAAAATAATAAGAGTTAGAGAGTATTTACTAATGACTGTAGCGAGTTAAGGAGTAGATTAGTTGGACAGATTTTTAGCAGCTTACTTAGATCACCTAAAGGCTATTAGCACTTCTAACTACACATGCACACTGACAAGGTAAAAAGGTGCTGATTGTGAGGCCGACTAAGGACTCAATTATCACTTAAAATTAGTAATTGATATACATGCCAATCAAAAATTTGAATTTGAGAAAAAAGCTACATGCCTAAAATAAAAATACAGAGTATATGTGAATTGCCCTAAGCTTAGTAATCGGATCTCTGCACCTAAGTCAAGTGTGAAGGTTCGCATCAAACAGTGAAGGGAAGGTCAGGATGCTTAGCACTAAAAAAAAAAAAAGAAAGGCAGTGTGAAAGCTACCTTAGTTCATGAATTTTATTGAGGGTGTATAGAAAATTAACTAAAATAAGGTGATAAGAGAAGATACATTTGTCATTTACAAGCTAACACTCAAATACTAAGTTGGTCATCACAAACACAAGTGCTGTAGATCTTTCGATGTATTCTAAAGAAGTTTCTAACTGTACTAACTACAAAATTTACTTCTAAAACTCAATATTTAGTTAGTGATACTTACTAAACTCTTTGACTTTCAATTTTAGGTCTATTTTTGTAAAGAAGAATCTTAATAAAATATTATCAAAAAAATATATATATATTGCATTGCTAAGGGACTAGCAATAAATAAGTTGGGGGTGTGATAGGTATATAATTTTGCCCATAAAATATTAATTTATGAATCAAATTATCTTTATTCTTTTAAAATTGATGCTTCTTCGTATATATTGTAGGAAAGAGGTACACCAACATGAAGAGCCCGATCTATAGGTTTAAAAGAATCAAACAGGATAAAAAAATAGAGTCTAAATAGAATTAAAATCAAAGTCAAAAATTAATCATATCAATTTATAAATTGTTGGTCCATCGTGGACCACTTGGTCCATAGAAAAGTGGATGAGCCGTGAAATGCTAATGGCTCAGAAGAGTTCCGACGGCTTGCTTTAAACAAATATATATTTTTTAAAGGGTTTAAAGTGAGACCAAGACGTTCTTTGCATTTGACATGGGTGTTGCTGGTGCACAAGAACAAATTCAAGCGAGCGGGCTTCCAAAATAATAAAGTCGGGAGATGTTTTAAAAGGAAGTAGGCATGCGGAAGACTCCTGGGTGAACGGCTTCACACGGACATGTCTAGGCCACGGACGCGATGTGTGAAGGCTCAAGCAGCATTAGTGAAACCAACGATTTTTTTAAAAAAATGAGGGAAGGAACGTGGCCGTGTGAAAAAAATATTTGAATTTTTTTAGTCCCACATCTGAAACAAACAAAAGCCTCTCTCCCCCTAATATCTATAAATAAAGCCTAATGCTTCTACTCGGAGAGATGGCTCTCTCCACTCTATAATTCTTGTAGGAGATCTGTGTGACAAGCAGACATACCCACCTTTTAAATTTTTTAGTCACTTTGTTCTCATTTTCTTCTACCCTTCCAACACACGAAAAGAAGAGTCAGTCAGAGGGAGGTTGGTCCCAAGCCAGAAGAGGGAGAGAAACTAGGTTCTGTAAGAAATTTTATTTTCTGTTCTCACTCCAAGCCTTATTAATGGCTTTGAAGTTAAAAATTTTATAATCAAAATTTTTATTCAGCAATAAATTAGTTATTTTTTATTCTGTAATTTAATTCTACAATAGACTAGTTTAAATTTCTGTATCTTTAATTCTGTAATTTTAATTTCGTAAGTTAAATACCAGCAAGTAGAATTAGATTTTATTTAATTTTTTTTAGATTTCAAATCAACTATGTCTGACTAAGCAATCTCTCTGAAGTTTACGATGAAGCTAGACCATGAATAGAAGCCTTCTCATTTAAATTTTCTTTTCGAGTTTATAATTTTAGAGTCCTTCTTCTTTCATTTCTCTTGCCAAGAGACTTGATAGACTATCGTTGGGTCAGAATCTCTTCATAGTCCATACTTGATTCGGTGCAAAAGTGGATGATTAGTAGAAGGCTCATAATTTTCTAAACCATTTCTTCTCTTTCTTATGAAAATCTTGATAGATTATAGTTGGGTTAGAATCTCTTCATAGCCTATACTTGGACAACACAAGAGAAGTGAAGAAAGAAAGAGTCTCTTAATTAGGGTGAAACAAAATGCTTGATGGATTATAGTTGAGTTAAATCTCTTCATGATCCATGCTTGTTCATATTTTACACCTTAATCAAGGGATATTATAAGAGAAACCACATGAAGGCTCTCTAATTCATTGGTCTAGTAGATTCAAAATTCCTAGATCTTTTAGATAATTTATCTTTTATATTTGATTAGTTTACTACTTTAGTGGTTTGTAATTCAACAACAATCTCTTCTCTTTTTCTTTAAAGCTCGTCTAAGCAAGTATTTGAATACAGTTTAAAATTCAATTCCTCATGGGATTGACCTGTACTCGTTGGACACGCTACATTGTACACCGTGTGCTTGTGATAAATTTAAGACACATCAGGTATCCACTGGGATCAATCTTGAATCCTTCTTCTCATAGTAGATCCTTCTTCTTTAAATAGGATCTTAGCCTCTTTGAACCTTGATCAATAATCGATCTTGACTGTAACCTTAACCTTTGAACTGCAACCTTTTTCTTCTCATTCTTTGCAGTAAAAAAGACCCTTCTCAACTTAGGCATGTGGATGATGGACGCCCAACACTTGAGTGTGGAAAAGAAAAGAGGGAGAGAGGGTGAGGCATGGAGAGGAGAGAGAGATCTGATTTTTAATCAATAAAATAATTCTCTAAAATCTTAAGAGACTATCGCTTTATATAAATCTTTTTTTGATTCCAAATCAAGAACCAATCAACCTAAAATGACTAGTCCTTATCTCATAAAGATTTTTATCTTTTTAATCTGATTATTTTCTATTAAAATTGGATTTAATTAGTAGGATCTTCACCTCTTTTGGCAAGTAGATGGGGCACCCCAGTCAAAATAGGCAAACTGAGTGGGCGCCCCTCATCTAAAGAGGTAGGTAGTTGGAGCGCCAACCCTTGGCGCCCTTTCTAGGGTTTTCATGCAAAAAGACTGCTAAAATTTTGCCTTTTAATTTGGGACAAACAATTAAGAACTCATGTTAGTAAAGATTTGCCAACTTCACCAACAAGCTTTTATAGCTTATCTAATCGATAATCTTAAGTGCTGACCAAAACATCCCTCAATAATTTAGTTTGCTGCAATTTCAATGGTGTGGGTTCTGCAATACCTCAGTGAGTAGATTTCTAATGCTTAGTGTTCTCATGTTCGATTATTGTCCGCTAATAAACTGAAGTCTCCAATGCTAATTTTCATATACTGCAATAGTTTTACACACTAATTAGTAAGCTGACTCATCCATCACAAGAATAGGCTTGGCTATCTTTATCATAAAACTTGTTAGAATATACTATGGCTTTGTGGATCAACCTTCAGCTATAAAAATAGATCTTTTGAAGTATTCCAATAGCAAAGCCCAAGATTTTGTATGTCAATCCAAAAGTGGCCTTAGTATCACAACCGCATTTTTGCAAGTGCTTCCTTGGTCTTCTTCCATATAATCTAATAGTAGCTATGTAATTGTCTCCTTAGAAATAGTATAATGATGACTATGTAATTTTCCACCAAAAGCACTGTGATGATGGCTGCACAGGTCCTGTCGAGCTACCAGAAAGCTTGTTATCACTTTCTCCATCCAATTCCAGATGAGCTAGAGGATACAGGATCCTAGAAAACTTGATTTATTGATGAAGTGCATGATGTTAAGCCTGCTTAGGCAAGAGATAGGTGTATGCACAAGCATACTACCAATATTGGATTAGCCAAAAAGATGTTGATTGAAGAGGGGATAGATAGTAGCATGGATTTAGGTGCCTTAATGTTTAATGACTTTCACCACCATCATACCACTGTACGAAAAAGATAGAATTAGATAGAGGTGTAGCACTAGACTATAATAGAAAGGTATAACACTAAGCTATAATAAAGGTGTAATAGTAGGCAATGGTAAGATTGTAGTGTTGAGCTATGGTAAAAGTATAACGTTGGACTATGATGAAAAATCTACGTCATGTCTACTCCTAGGATCAAAGATTAAGATAAATTAAAATATTTGATTGGATTGATTCTCAAAGGATCCTCTTTACAGAATATAATTTCACTAATTTATACTAACATATAATAACTACACATCTTGGTAGTTCTGGTAATCAGTGCTATGTTTTCTCGCTATGTACGTTTATCATTGGAGTTTTCTGCAATTGTCAGGATGGTAATCATACCTTTTCAGTCTAAGTTATAGTTTTGCATTCGAGACTATCCTCAAGATTGCTTTAGTCACCTCGGTCAACTTCCGCATATTATGATTGGCGGCCAAGTTTTAGGCTTTTGATCTACTCTTAACCAAATTATCCTCCTTCAGTCTATACCTCTACACGGGGTGAAATTTGTCGTAATCAAACTCTCTTCAATTCAACAAGGGTCAAGTAAGCTCATCTGCTTTGATTTTGTCACACTAAATTTACATACTGCTTGCTCTCGACCACCAATTGGATAGGTGAGATAAGGTATAAACACCTGACTTTGGTGTTACCTGCATTTGATGCAGGTAATACCCTTGACTCAGCAGGTCAACCTGCAACTTTTATTGTTCAAGCTCTTCATAACTTTATTGGGGACCTGACAGACCTCATCCAGGTCGATTTGCGCTATGACCATCTAAACTTGGATCTTTTAACAAAGCCCATCTTGAAACCCACCAACTTATTGGTTTGGGGCCCCGTTAAGTAAATTCAAAGGCTAAGGTCATCAAATTCATCTCAGCACTTTTGAGCAGATCTGCTTCCTTGCTTCAACTAGAAACATGTGAAAAAAAATAAAATAAAATAATAATAATAATAATAATAATAATTTATCTTTTCTTTCGCTAGAACCAGCCGCCAGAGACTGTATTAGTTAAATCTAAGGTGTTTTACTCCAAGCAAACTCTAAAAATTACAAACTAATCTAGAGTCCTCATCCCTAGCTTGAGCAAATAGTTTATTCCTTACGATGATTCCATATCTTTCAGTATTTTTACGCCGGTTTATTAATTACTGGATATCAATCAAACGCTCAAATAGGTATACCCTTCTTATGTACAATAACAATCATTTGATATTGTCCCTTGCATTAGCCTTAGCAAGTGGGCGCCCTTCTCAACTTTGACGGTGTCTCAAATTTGACTCTAAATGGTAGTACTTGCGTTATAACTTTTAGAAAAATATATTATCACTGAGTTTAATAAATCTTCATAAGTTGCACATGATCAGTGCTAGCTTGTTATGATAATTCCTTCTGTATGCATACATTGGTACAGATGTCTTTGCTAGCGTGTTTGTGCGTGTCATGCTGGCGTAGATAGTGACCCGTCTCCCGTGTCCGAAGTACTTGGATGTTGTATGACAAATGTGAAATATTCTAGATCACCAAAGCGTGGATGAGCATTAGAGTTTCTTTAGCCGGTCACCCGTTGAGTTGGTCACCAGTCAGTGGCCTTATCAAAAATTCCTGAGAAAAAGATGGGCTTTTAAATTTTTTAAGAAAAGAGAGATCTCTTCCTCTATCTTTCCTATGACTCTTGTCAAATTCACTCTTATTTGCTGACTTGCCACCTTCACCAGAATACCTTCAAAAGTTTGCCATCCATAACTTGCCAATAGAAAAGAATAATTCCAAAACTACAAACTCTGTTGGATGTACGAGGATAAGGAAGAAAAATGCTATATGTCAATTAGAAAATCAGTCTGATTTGAAGTTCAATATCACCTATAATCACTGCTTATCAGTTGATGACTCCAGTAACTTTTTGGATTCTGCACCCTCGCTGGAACTTGGAAGGTCATGCTCGTTCTCCAATTTTACTTTCTTCCTCCTCCGCAGTTCAAATTCATCTCCCTCATTTGAAGGATCTGCCAAACTAGTCGACTCTGTAGCGATTCCACCAGCTTCAGGTGATGTCTCCATTTCTGAATCCTCATCTGATTTTTTATCCTCGGAATCACTACCCTCAGGACTGCTATCATTTTGATTTCCTAGAGTTAGGTCACCTTCATCTGCCTCCATTTTCAATTCTGCATCTTCAACTGCTACCTCTGGCTCGGCAGGACGCTGCTGGATGGGCACTGCATCACTAATAACCTGGCCTGTTTCAATCTTCCTGTATACTGCCATTTCACTTCTATATCTCTCCTTATCCTTCAGACCTCGGTCTTGGTATACCTGAAATTCAGATTTCATGGATCAAATTAGAATGTCCAGTTCTCAATTTTATCAGAAACATCCTAGTTATTGTTTTCTTAGTTCTTACAGCTTTCTCAGCCTCAGTTAATTTGTTCCATAGATCTCCAATCATTTTACTGATTTCTCTATCCTTTCCTGGATGCAGTGGCTTAAGCCTCGCATGCTGCTCAGCAAAAAGAATTATATCCACTCCTATTTGGCTTTGGATGTGTGGGGTCTCTCTTACTCAATTTCTTCCTACGCCGGCGACGGCGAACATCCCTTGCATTGCTGTTGTCAGCAACTCCAGAATATTGTGGTGCTTGGGCAATGGTCTGTTCAGGAGTATGATAAAGGACACCTTTTAGCTTCAATGAGCCCATAGTGACAGTGACAAAATAGCCATACTCAAATTTGCCATCGATTACTCCAACAACTGTAGGATTTGTTGGTGGGGACACACCTAATGCAGTCAAGGGAAGCAACTGATGAGTAATTATGGCACAAACCCTCATATACCTATAACATATAGAAGAATCATAAAACAATTAATTCAAAGACAAACTATGCTCATAGAGATATTGTTGGAAAATGAATCCAGAATCCATGAAGGAATGCTAGTTGTCTCCCTCTGATCCCAATGAAGAATGATCTTCATTGGTTGGATGTTTCCAATCTCAAGCTCATGGAGCTCACTGACTGGTGTCTCTCTGTTTAGAATGGATGATACAGAACATATTTTACTTGTTATAGGAGGGAGCAAAAGAGGACTCCTCATGGAAACAAGTTGATTATTTTAAGCAATTCAGGTCATGACATATATGAGTTACAACTCACCATTGCTTCTCCTACGCTTCCGAGCAACTGCCTGAGTTTCAGGATACGACATCATAGGGTCAATCAACTTCTCAGATGGAACTGACGTTGCAGGTGTGTGCGAAGGAGCTGGAGAGTAAAATATGACAGATGATAAATCTTAGAGAAAAGAACAGAAGAAACAACTAACATATGTCCCATGTACAGACCAGTTGGAAGACCTCTCCATCCTTGCGATCCAAAGAATAAATCTGCTCATAGTGATGTAATAGAGATATGTAATATTTGCGCAGTACAAAGATGCATTTGTGGCTGTAGAGGGGAACTAAAAGCAGCAGTTACTTCTCTCCATCTCCTATCTGCAATCACCTGCAATCAAGCATGGATTAAGCACTTGTCTATAACATGAACTATGACATTTCTGCAAACTTTGGTGACTTGGAACAAGAACTTAGGACAGGTAATTTATTATTTTGAGATTTAAAAGGTTGTTGAGCCATTATGTCAGATGTTTAAGTATAAACACATGATCAAGATAAAGCATCTCAACTTGTCCCTGGAGAAATATCTTGGGACCACATTGCACATTCTATAAACCACAATGGCAGGACAGAAATAAAATCTTATTAGGAAATAATGCATGCATCCAGTGCAAAATGGTGTAATGATGTTATTCCAATTTGCTAGTGAGAATAGATCAAAATGATTTAAAGGGTTCTTTGCTTGCCTGCAATTAGGCAGGTCCAATTGCATGCAGGCATCCAAAACAACCATTTGGATGCCTGCAATTGCAACTGCAGGTTGTATTTGAACTACAAAAATGGGTCCAAATCTTATAATTGGGACTAAACGCAAAATTGACTGCAGTTCCAAGTATAAGATTTGTTGCAATTGGAAGCAACCCTCAAGGAAGTCCCCTCACCGCTCTCTTACCATTTAACTTCAACATTATATCATTGTAGCATATTAAATAATACAAATTAATTTGAAAATAGTAAATATAAATTTGCTATTATAACAATATACATAATTACTATAATGGAAATAATATAATATTTAAGCACTATAATAATTATTGTTATAATGTTAACAATATAACTAGTATTATGAACATACATATTTATTTTATTACCATATTTTGATATTATTATTAGTATCATTATATCCTCATGATTCTTATTATAATTTATACCAATATTATACTAATAATCATAATTAGTTTATAATAACATATATTATAAATATATATTATGATTTTAATAACATATCTAATTACTATAACATCAAATTATTTTTTAGTGATATAACTAATATAATAGTTATCATAATAATCCAATATTACTTTTATTATAATTATAAAATAAGGCGATAACTATTTCTTGGGGTAAACTTACCAGATCATTAGCAAGGTTATTATCTCTTTCAGCATTATATAACCAAATGGTAGCCATTGTATTTGCAGTTTCCAATTACAAAAATCAAACAAATCAGTTTTTGCAGCTCCAACTCCAATTGCAACAGAATTGCAGGCAAACAAACAGTGCACAAGATATTTTCAATATGAATAACTGCGGTGAGACATTCTCTATAACATCAGATAGGCATGTTTTCTATGCTTCAAGATAGCCAATAATACTACAAGATACTTTGGTAAACACCTAAAACATTTTACCACCATGTGCCACTCTCTAATCTCTGATTCTATGGATGGTGACATATGGAGTGGATATGTCCCTCAACCACCATTCCTTAAGCATTGACTTGTATATTAATATTAAAAAATAAAGGTAACAATAGCTTTTCATTGATATGACAACCTAAAGCAAGGATACTCAACTTTTTGGCCCTTATTGCTGCAATTACTTAGAAAATCTAGGATATTGATTTTCTGCCCTCACATATTCTTGGAGGTCCAATCTTTTGTTATGTTTAACAATGCATTAAGATATTGGGTTATGTAGATATTTCATCATCTATGCAAATTGAGAAAATCAAGATACAAATTATAAAATTACTGATAAAATTAGATCATTTGGTAGCAGGAAAGCCTATAGATTAAAAAATTGAAAAAAAAAGAACAGATCATCAAAATGTTTTCTTCCAACACCAAGGAGTTTGAACATAAAGAAACAGACATTCTTGAACAAAACTATAGATGATATAGATGATGAGAGATAGATAGCTAAAGAGAGAGAGATTTATTAGCAAACAAACTTTTTAAGGTTGTCCTTTCAGCAGAGCACAAACCACAAAACATCATATGAACAAACTACCATCAGTAAAATTCTCATGTGCAAGCAAAAGTGAAATTGAAAATCTGACCTCAAAATTAGAAATTATAGTCATAACCTAGTTATCATGCAAGAAAGGAATAGGATAGTAAAAGGCACACTGACTAACAAGCACACCCGTGCTTGAATACATCAACACCCACAAACACCAAGGCAACATAACCAAATCGGATGGACAAAAACTGCTGCTATTCTCGACATAGGTATGCAACTATTTGATAGTTTCCTTGCATTAAAGTCGCCTTTATTCATTTGAAAATAAGTAATTTACACTTGTCTGCCCTGAGCTTTTCATTTAATGGTCTGGAAAACTGGATATTATATCACTTCCTCTTTTTTTTTTCTTGAAAAGATACCATATCATGAACAGTGACTCTGTTTCGCTAATGCAACCACTGGAAACAACAGAAGGTAGAAATCAATTCTTTGGCAGCCATAAGAAAATCAAAATCCATTTCATAAGGTGAAAAACATAGAATTGATCACTTCTGTTACACCAAGGATTCCTTCTCCCTAGTTTTATAAGATCCATAGTTTCTCCCCCAAATATCTCCTTAGGAGGGACAACCAAATGATGTGATCCTCCCTCTTCCTACCATAGTCCCATTTCCTTTGTCACTTTGAGCTAAAAGAAGAATGTCATTCCCTCGAACAAATCTCATTTCAACTCCCTCTCTCTTGTTGCTCATGAACCCAAAAGACCATCTTTGCTCATGCTTACATTTACAAGCAATCAAACTTCATATTTGGATCATAAGGGATTTATGGCTTAAATTTGATATTGCAATCAACATTATATATCCAGAGTCCTGAATTTGGATATAATGTAATAAACAAATAGCAATAACTAAAATATGATAAAGGAATGATGTAGTAAAGAAATGCATTGCAATAGCTGTTAGCTTCCAACATGTCAAAAGATCCTCTTCACTGAGCATAAGATGCATAGGAAAAGAATGCAATGCAACAAGAGAAAGGGATTTTGTCATGGATACTAGAAAGTAAGAAAGCATATAAAATCACAACTATATCATTTTTAACTGGGAGTTTTTATTGCACATATTCTTCTCTTTTTAACGCTCTACACTTTCATCATATAATGTGTCAGGATTTCTTGTTAAAAGATAATCCTACTCATTAAGTCTCTATTCATCTATGGATAGTACATCTATTTTGAGATCACTGCAATATTGTAATGCATCATGTCAACATCTCAAGGACATGGTATCAAAGCAAGGGACTGTCCTCATCACCTATATACCCACATTGTGTATTATCTAACCAGGTCAAGTTATAGAGGTTTATTTGCACTAAGAAGAAGGTTGAGACTATGATTTCCCTTGGGGTGGAGCCAAATTTATCATTCTTATAAGTCATAATTAGTATCTATTTGATTACATTGACTCAACGATCAATGTGGTTAAAGAAAACTATTTAAGTTGTGCTTATTATCTTTTTCAACAGCTGAAGAACAGAAAAAAAAGGAATCTCAAATAATCTCAGGGTCAGCACTGCACCCATTGTAACACTTTAAAACCACATGGTAGATATAATAAAAATGGATATACATGATAAAAGAGAAGGAAAAATGACAACAAATTGGTGCATCATAGAGAGAATTTTGGATCTAAAATGGTACACCCTCTAGTTTCTGCCTCTTGACAAAGATGTCCTGAAGATATAGTAGAAGAAGTGTCTCTTGATGAAGATTGATGAAGATGGACAAAGTAGTAGCAGTGTCTCTTGATGATGATTGATGAAGATGGACATAGTAGTACAGTCTCTTGATGAAGATTGATGGAGACGGACAGTGGTTCTAGTACTCGTGATGTCTATTAATGAAGATTGAAGAATACGGAAGTAGTAGTAACAGTAGCAGTTGTATGTTTATTTATGAAGATTTAGTAGTAGCAGTAGTAGTAGTGTCTCTTGATGAAGATCGGTGAAGATGGGCATAGTAGTTGTCACTACTTTAACACTTGGACAACCTATTTTATCCAAAACTCCCTGTTGTAGGGATTAGGGTCTTTAAACAAAGCTAGGAGAAGCTCGGAGCATTTGTACACCTTTGAGCCATGTTTAAATATGAAAATGTTACCCATAAGAAACAGATAATAGATCATTCCACTAGATAACCAAACTCCATATAGTGATTGTATATCAACAAATCCCTCTCTGCCCCAAAAGTGATAAAATTCACTTACTAACTTCAGTTGGAAGAGATTTTAGGCTCCAATGTGATGCATATATTTTGAGATTTAGGAGCTGGTGATGAAGAATATTTAGGGGAGGGATTAGTATGTGTTTAGCTGTGGGATCTGCACTAAACTAAGACTGTTTAGTGAAAGGTGGGCCATGAGAACTGGAAATTTAAACTTGGGGAGTGGAGCAGGCAATTATTACAAAAGATATCCTCCAGCCTCCACTTGGCTTTGCCACTACTCAGCAAGAAGATTCTGTCCAAAGTTGACCAATATCTTACCACTGTGGTAAAGACCATTAAGATATGATACTGCATCAACATGCCTTATGCCTTTTGCTGGTGGCATGGCATTAACGCAATGATTTACCATGTGTCATTATGTAGCAGTTTGGAGGGGTAAACCGACATCAGTACCCTATCAGTATGATACAATAAAATCCACTAGATACCAGGACTTAATCCTCAATTAAAGTAGTAGCCTTTGCTTGCTTATAATTTGCCTGAAGAAAGGGCTGCACCAGCACGTCCTCATGCAATGAATAACTCCTATGAAGAGAATTTCCTGCAAATTCTCATCAACGAATCTGCAGTACACTATAGAGGCAAGAGAATAATGTGGAGAGGACCGTGCGAGCCTCATTATCTCCCTTGACACTTCTTTTTGTTGCATATATCAAAATCCAAGACATCTTTCGATCCATCAGTATGTATTTTATCCTCCAATAATTTTAGGGTTGATTGTTAACTATCCATTTGTGCAAAAGAGCCAAATCTCTATAAGTTACCACTGGTATCTGCAAATCTTTTTTGAACACAAGAAGAGCCTACATTTTGTAATTGTTTGGCATTTTGTAAACTTATTGGGTTAGAAGGGGTGCTTTTGTTACTTTTGGGCTCCTTGACATGAAACTACTCTCCAAACATATTTTCTTGTTTTTGGGCTTGCACTGGTAGTTTTTTGAGCTTGCACCTTATCACTTGGTAGTATGTTGTGATGGGTTTCGGTCACGCAGTGGAATGTGAATTTTAAATTTTTAAACATGCAAATGGAAAGCTTTAATGATTAAAATTGTCGAACCGAAACCCAAACCCTAGAATCACCTTGTAGATGTTGAATATAACAAAATTCAAGCATGCAAAAAGATAGAAACTTATACTTTCTCAGACGAGTAGTATGGTAAGAAAGTGATCTCCACGAAATTCCAAATAAAAGTCCTCAAACGGTGATCCACACGGAAGATGGTCAAGGTCCTTCCCAACCGGTGCACCGCCGCAGTCTTTCTTCACAAGAACACTATCGGCTTTGAACTCGAAGAACGATCGCACCAACGCTCTATTGCCTTCGATTTCACCACTAGGATCACGCCAAGAGAATTCTCTCCAGAAGTCTCACAACCTAGGATTTGATTTTGTGCTCCAACATATGAAAAAATCAAACCCTAGGACAAGCACACCACACTTGCTATTTTTTCACCTCCCTTCTTTCTATTTTTCTCTCAATTTTTTCTTATCTTTTCCTCAGATTTTTTCAGATTTTTCCTCTCTTATCACACGCCAAGGCCTCTGATTTTCACCAAAATTCAGCCCTTATCCCATAAGAGGCGCCCCATTTAAATAGGTGAAGAAGGGACGGTAAAGAGACCCAAGGGGTGCTCCACTTCTTCACGCGAAGAAATAAATTCTTCGATGAACTAAGTGGCGCAGAAGAGGCTTCATACAGAAGGACTCTTCCTCTTCTACACCCCATAATTCCCACATTTATTTTAGGCATGCGACAATAAAGGAAACGGAGAAAATTTAAGAAGTGGTTAAGAGTCTTAAAGAAGAAAGACTCTTCCTTTTCTCAACACTAAAAAGAGGTGGCGGCATTTATTTTTGGCGTGAAACCAGAGTAGCATGGAGGAGTCCTTCCACACTTGAAACTCTTCCAAGTTGGATAGGAGTTCAACTAAAATAGACCTAATCCAATCAGGTCAAAGACAATAGGTTCAGTTTAACTAAAACACTTTGAACTTAACCTAATTAGGAACTTGAATTAATACAATGTGCTAGCATATCAAATTAACCCTAGGATTTACATTAAATCCTAATTAAATCAGATCAAAATCAAATCCCAAAATGTATGACCCATTGAGTTCTAAATCTAGCCAGTAGTGGACACAGACTCTTGATCCAACCCTAATCCGATCAGATAGGTCAGCTCAAGAGTCCCAATTAATTAAGACTCTTTCTAATTAATTCTTGAATTAAACTCTTTTAATTCTAATGAGTCCACAAGTCAAGATTGACGTCCAGCAACATGTCATGACTATCCAAAAAAGATAAAATTGATGAAAATTATCAAAATATCCTTCAGTGACAAGTTACCATGCAATTCAATTCTTCAGTCAAACAACATCCTAAATGAACTGTGGACATGGAATCATATCAA
>KE506958.1:47587-58726 GCA_000441515.1 Elaeis oleifera
CCTTATTAGGAGTGACTGATCTCTTATTGATCACTCACAACCTCCATGCACACTCCACATCCAGAACACCCCATACAAGGATCAAAGAATCAAGTTAGGAAGTGAACCAAACATGGATTCACGTACACAAGTTACCATGGTAATCTCAGATCAAAGGATCAGTTACACAACTCCCACTAAATAATCATCAGTTGACATGTAAATAAAACTCTATCAGATATTCTCTCGTAAGTCTATTCAGTGAACTCATTCTCTAATGAGCACCCATATCCTTATATTAGTATCGCTACATAAGAGGTTGTGAGATCAACCACCTCATCATTGAGCATAAATAGGATGTGCCAGTCTTACCGGTATCATTGATCTCCGACTCAATGAACCAATGACTGAAAATATTTAGGTTATGGCTATCAAAGATTTAGGTCTCACTGGCATAATCTCATCACGGCCCTAAAACCATTGTCTAAACCTATTGGTTCATTATAATCTTAAAACAATAATAAGATGTAGCATATAATAAATCGAAAAATCTATTTATTAAATAACAATGTTAATTACATGAGTTTGGAACACAAATTATAGAAAACATCCCATCACATCCCATATGCAATTGGCTTGTAGGACATTATTCTTTCATGTTGTCCTTTGTGTCTTATTGGACCATTATGATGAGAGCTTTGGCACTCAGTTTGTGGGTTTTCTTTTTGTTAGAACAGTTTGCTGTTTCATGATATTTATTTGGCATGATGCAGATAGTATGCCACTAAACATGGACACAACAAATAGAGAGCAAATGTAGCATAAGTAATATGCAAAAAAAAATTTTAAAATGTACTACAAAGAATTCCTAGAGTTATAACCTTAACATTCTATGATTTTGGATGGATCCAGTTAAAATATACTAGCTAACGATGCCTCGTGATAGAAAAGATCAGCTGTTGGTTTAGAATTTCAAAAATGATATAGTTATCCAAATTAATAATATATATATATATATGCACATACACACACACACACCAAGTAATAGTACATTAGATCAAAATCAATAGTGGAGCAGACAAGAAACAAAGAGGAAAAGATATTCAATATGTGACCACAAAGAATTTATCTTTAGTCCCCAATTTCAAAGCCAAGCATATAGACATGCAAATGCTAAAGAAGAACCGTTCAATCATGGATGGCAAAACCATCCCGAACCATCCGACTCGAACCATGCCGAACTATACTAGTAGCAAACTGAGATGATTCCAATGTTCAAAACCAGACACCAGCAAGGACAAGAGGAGAGAAGGAAGAGAAGAAAGAGAGAGGGAGGAAGGAAAGGAAGGAAAGCCGGCGAGGCCGCCGAAGGGCCACTAAGGCTGTCGGCGGGCTGCCGAGGCTACTGAAGCTCTACCCTTTATCCAAATGGAAACATGGGGACTCACCATTGTTTCGATCTTTTTTATTTTTGTTGACTCAATGTGAAATTGGTAAAACAGGATTGCCAACTTCACTATGACCGAAGCCGCTCTTTTGATCATTCGAGGGCCTCCGCAACCCCCCAGCAACCACTGCCGGCCTCCTTGCCTCTCTCTCTCTTCCTCTCTCTGGTTCTCCCTCTCCTCCACTCTCTCTATTATGTTGGTTCCGACCCGCATGGAACGACATAGGGGCATTACCAAACCATGACGCCAATTGACCAACACGAGCACCGATATTGGAAGAACCAACCTTGCATTCAATGATGATCAATACTAATTCTTATGCAAGCTATCATAAATTACTGGCAAGAGAGTATCATGGTAATTGAAAACCATTAGCATTAGCATTAAAATGAAAAAGTGAATCAAGGCTATGAGACACAATATAATTAATCATTTTGAACCATCTGGTCAAACAAACTCCAAACTAGATTTTGGTGCTGAACTTAAGCTATTTGTACAATGAATAACATAAGCTATAGTTAATGTAAGATCGGGAAGATCAAATTTGAAAAGGATTTCACTCAGTCTCTTCAAAGCTTAAGCTATTCATATGATGAATTTTCCATCTATGCCATTCCAAATGATTTGCATGTGATTCAAGCTTGCCCACCACTTCAAAAAACAGAATATTATAAACAGATGGGGAAAAAGCCAGATATTTATCACCAAACTTCTTAGTGGCTGAATCTATGAAAGTTTTAGACTAATCATTATTCAAGCCAGTATCCCTTGGATGATAGATAATGTCCACAGTGAACATATAGTAGTTATATCAAGAATTAATAAATTGCGCAGGGAGGGGAGGACCATCCATAAGCAAATTTCCAGTCTCCACTCTATCCCACATGATCTTATTAATATTAAGCATATTCACCAATTGACTGCCCCTCATTAATGTCGGTGAAGCAGAAACTTAATGCAATCCCTCATCGGCATTTATGCGAGCATTTAGAAATGGAACTATCTGCCCATTTTCCTAGATTGATGTGTTGTGAGAAAATTCTAATTTTTAAATATTACACCAGTTATGACTGTAAATAAGATACCAACAACGGTATGTTAGAGACATTAATAGTAACATGAAAAGCTAAACTGTCATTAAACATATAGAACTTGAATATGGTAAGATTGACAGCAGCTATAAACCCTAGTAAATACAAGAGGAACCACACTCGGTAAGGGACTGTCTGGATGAACAAATAGGGAATAAACTACATTATTGGTGCATGTTATGGACATGGTAATATAAGGACAAATCCAATAAAGGAAAGATCTTCTAATACTTCAAATCTTCCAGACATATATATCATTTATGAGTGTTTCAGATTTTCCTTTATGATAGACCAAGATAATAAGATCATTATTTAGCAAGCAAGTAGCTAATGTCGATGTGATTTCTCCAATTCATTATTGAATTTATATCCAGCACCTTAGAGTTACTGAGACACAAGCTTCAGAAATAATGGCATCATTCAACAGATATTAAGACATGCCAAATTTAAAACATATAAATTAATTAATAAATCAGTACCAAAATAAAGAGTTGATGAAGATCTAGCTGTTAGTGAATACCTTTTCAATACCTCCTCGTGATGTAACCTCCATAAAGAGTCGATGAAGATCTAGTTCCCTTCCACCTATGGTTGGCACCCTAGAAAACCAATATCAAAAACATCAATTTTAAGTTCAGAGACGATATATGAACCATATTAGCAAGAGAAAAAATTAACAGTCCTTATTGGTCAAACAAGAAAGAATCTTTTGGTCATCCCTTTATTGACATATAAAATCAATTAAAAATAATGTAGCCACCCAGGTCGGAGCAGTATGGTGCACATGTTCATTGTGTAAGAGAGGACTATCAGAGTACAGGTTTTGGTCTGTGCTGGATAAAGTCTGTAAAGATGGTAGTTGCATTAATTCCTGCTGCTTTATAAAATAAAATATCATGAATATACAGGGTAACATTTCAGCCCCTAGAGAGATTGGGGCAGAGAAAAGAAATTGTTCCCATGGTTTGTAATTTATAGACTAGGAGATTTCCTTATTATAGAGCAAGATGCTTTTCATTCTTTATAACAATTTTTTAAGTTATCCTTAAAATATATAAACAAATAAACATGATACCGTTAAAATATAAAAATTTCATCATTGTCCTAATTCACCAACTTCTCTACATCCCTCACAGCTGTGTAAATCATTTTCCTTGTCTTCTTCTCATTTCTGGCTCGTATCTGCTATCTCTAGAACTTTGCTCTTTAATACCACAGCCAACAGTATCAACAAAATCACAAATGAGATTGAAAGAAGACTTGAGAAAACACAAATCTATTCAGTAGATATATCTGTTTCATGAAGAGGTGTTGCAGCACCTGTAGTTTGTAATCAATTACCCAACAAGCACTCAATTATAATCACCCTGTAGAATTAGGAGTTATTTTCCTTAACTTTGGACATTACTATTAGATGTTAAGCCTTAGGAGAATGACAAGTATGGTTTTTTTCCAGAGTAGTCTTGGGAAAAGCCTTAGTTTAATATAATACAATATTACAGGGTTGATTAGTAGTTAATCTTTTCCTCTTCTACCTTGTCCTTTTTCTTCTTGTTTTTTGGTGTGTGTGTGTGCACACGCACATGCGATTTTGGGGGGAGAGGGTGGCTACAGGTGCAGAAATAATTCAGTTCTCATAAGAGCTAACTAGTCAAGGAGTAAATAAAAGGAAAAGTGACACATGGCTTTTTTCATTAATTCAAGGACCATCTTTCAAGGAATTATAAGGGAAAGACATTTCTGCATAAGATAAATTAGGAAATAAAGGTGGTTAACTTGGGTGGGGAGATACAAGACCACACCGAGTTGCCCACGATGCATAAGTGGACTACTGGAATAGGGTAATTTGGGATAAAAGGCAATTAATTTTTGCTGTTTAATTCCTGAGAGCCAAACAACAAAGAACAAAACCTAATTTATGGGCAAATGCTTGATTAAAAAAATTCAGCCCTAGGATTTTTAGGTCTAAGCTGAGAAGCCTGTAGTAGATTTACTGCCGTAATTTAGCAAGTAATGAACACAAAAATGAACAGAATGCAGCAAATTTAATTTAGAAATTACCGACGGAGGAGTCAGGAGTACTACTTAAGAGAAATAATGAAATATATGGACACATAAAATCTAACAAACCATAAAGTACAGATTAAGTATTCATTGACTGAAATCTGATAGCCAAACTAAACAACATCAGCAGGAAAAACAAGCAGCAAGATTAGAAGATGAAGAAGAGGGAGTTTGATCGACATAGAAGGAACAAGCAAGAGGGAGAAAGGAAATCTGAGCCTTGGCCAAACTTTTCTTTATTTCTTCTAAAACTTTTCAGCATACATCACCATTCTATGCCCAAAACCAGGCCAATTACAAGACCAATCAACCACTATTCCTTTCTAATTTTTAGTCTATCTAGGACTCAATTACAGCAGATAGACTCAACCATTATGTAAAAACCTTATACAAGTGCACCTAGCAAACTAATCCTCTCACCCATTACATCATGCCTTGGTGCACAAAAGTAATATTCATAAGTTTTTGCATCAATCTCCCCCTTCCTTTAGAAACTCAAACCCCTGGAGTTAGGGAAGGGACACAACAAGCCACCTTGACCCACGCTGGCACATTCTACAAGGAATATCCTGACCATATACTTTAAACTCATTGGTCGAAGATTCTTGGTGGGTGCTTCTATCGTTCTAAGGTCTCCATGCTGGAAGGAGTATGTCTTTGCAAAGCCATCATGCTGCACCTTCTAGTCAAAAAGCCATGTCATCCTAGAAATATGTGACATGTTTTAACTATCAACACATCACACTGCACAATCCATAGGCCCTCCAATCAAATAAGTGACCATACACCTTTTGGACTTTGGGATTAGCCATCACACAACCTAACCTTATAGGGGCTTAGGTTGTGACTCAATCTTTAGCTTCAACATTCGAAAAGCATCTCTAGGGATTACATTAATGAAGTTACCACAACAAATCACTAATTTATAGCTGTCCCTTACACCATCTTCTCATCTAGAAAACATTGCTTCACCTCCAATATTCATAATCATCTTCATGTTGTGCCATCAAAAGAGGTTAGAGAATAATGCAATGAAGTATTTCGTCATCCTCACTGCGGACACTCTTTTCTTCGTCACTGTCTTCTGCTGAGGCAACCACTTTGGCCTTCTATTCAAGGCAAGTGATGGCAATAAGATAGGCCTTATCTGCAAGCTTTACCTGCCAATTTGGGCATTGTACAGAGAATCATCGTATCCTTCATGAGTGATGCATGAGATTTTCACCATGGATTTTGAACTTGCACCCTATTCACTGTTCATGACTTCATGCTGGCTTCTTGATATCAACTATGGAGCCTATTTGTGTATTCAATTAGCTTAATCCTGGTGTTAGACATTCAAATCTTAAGAAATTTTAAAGAAAAAGAAATTGTTAGGACTGATCTCTTAGTTTCTTTCTTGATTTACAATTTTCACAGAAGCCATAAATGTGTAAAACCTATTGGTAGTTAGTTTGGAGGAGATTTCAGGTTCAAACCAGCAATGCATTCAGAACAGAACTTCCTTGATCCATGGAAATTCAGATCTAGTTGCTAGGCCATATAGCTGATTGTTAGGAGGCATGAATTAATGAGTCATGGCTGCTTTTATTATAGGTGGTAGCACAATGCAGCTACAGATGTTTGGTCCACCATATATACCGTCAACCTTATTTCAGCAAATAAAATTCAATGCTCCTCTGGAAGTTGATACCACTCGAAGTAGCTTTAAGACCATAAAATCTAATCTAGGAAGACCTCTAGATCACTGTCCATCATGAAAATCAATCATCTGAAGTCTTGCTCCATGAAAATCAAGGATGACCTATAGATCACTGTCCAATTTTGATGTCTTTGAGCCCTAGGGTTTTCAATGTTAAGGACCAACGATGGAAGAGTTTGCTTTATGTCATCTGAGAAAGATTTTACCAATGTGCTCTCACAGATGGGCAACTTGCTGTTTCGAGACCTCATAGTCTTGGACAAAGGCCTCAAACCGATTGTTAATGAGGTTTTGGAGACTATGGTGGAAAATGAGATTAGAGACCCAAGAAAGAAGAGAAAGAAGGTGAAAGAAGGAGCAAGTGTGGCCTAACACCAAATGATGCAGGACCAGTGAAGGTTAGTCTGCAATGCATAAAACGACCCCTAGAGTAGGAACAGCTTGCAGTTTTAAATAATTTCACTGCTTGCTATCTAAATCCGAAGAACAAGAAAGTAAATAAGAAAATCAATAATGTGTAAATGGTATATCAAAATTTCTACACTCAGCTTTTTGGAGAGGGAAGATGACAGCATAAGCAACCTAAGAGATTTAGGGCTTAACTAAAAACTCCATTATAGATTTGCAACCAGATTCGCTAAAAAATGAATATAAAAATAAATTGAATAGAATAAAATCAGTAGCAAATTGCAAATAGAATAAAGAATAAACAAGCAGAACTAGAGGAGGAAAGAAGTGAGAGATTGACAAAGATTGAAGGAACAAGGGATAGAGAACAACAGAAGGCCGAATCGTGGCCAAAGTTTCTTTATTTCTCCTTAAAATTACATCAAACTTGAACACCCAAAATGCTACATAAGAGCAATCATATTCTTATCCCTTCCTAAGACTTCATTGTAGTATGGACACTCTCCTCTAAAACTGCCATGACCAGACACTTATTAAGAACCAAGTAGAAATTCCAAGTAATCATGGCACCGCAACAAACATCGTACATGCTATAGCTGTGTGAATATTGTATTCTTTTTGAGTAAACATGCTCTGTGAACATTAAAAAGGGGTCAATAAAAGACCTTCATTTGGTAACTAATGTTGCCACAAGACATATTAGGCTAAACACTAAATCATGGTCATTTAGTGAATTATTGGTTATGATCTCATTCCATTGTGCTACAAAACATGTTGTGGGCCCAACATCTCTTCCCTTCATCTTCAACAAGCAATTGAAGCCCTCCATGGTGTGAAAACTTGATATAAACACCCCTAACCTGACTCTTTCACCCATTATGATTTTCTATGTGTGTGCTAGAAACAATGTTCAAGTATTGTTGCATCATGACCAACACTCAAGTGTTTGAATAAGCAAAGATGAACATTTTCCCCTTTTATTATTTATTTTTGCCAGGGAAGGGGTGCAGGGGCAGGGTAGTATCTTCAAGAGCAAGGGCAAGAGAAGGAACCCTTGCCACCCCATCACTTCTTCTCTAAGCAAACCTATTGATGGTTTCCTTCAAAAAAGGAAATTGGATGTATAACAAAATCTGGATACTTCCAAAAAACATGTTCTTGTCTTCGTTCTTTTACCTTTTTGAGGAATAATTGATCCAAATTGCTTCAGTACATCAAACCAAAAATTTTTTGGTCCTAGAGCAGAATCTCCAATTACTTTATAAATTTGTTTATCCTATGTAGAACTTGGTTATATGAGGAATCATGACAAATTTATCCACAAAGCAAATGTCAGTCCTTGAAGATGGGTAAAATGGTTCTATAGGAGGGTTAAGCTTCATAAATTATTAAGATGTACACCCAAATGATGGAACCTAAAGGGAACCATGAGAAAACCTTGAATCGACTATAAGGAGAACTCTAGGAAAAAACACTTGCAAGAGAACATGCAATATATTAGCCTAGGTCTTGCATATTCGAGAAGACAAGTTCAGTCTCTTCAATACAACAGGCAAACATCATAAGAGTTCAGATCAAGTCATCTAACTTCTCAAGACAAATGCATCTTAAGGTTTTGTGGATCAAGACAAAAGCCCAGATAATTATTGAAACTGTAGGCCACAATAGAACAACTAAGGGCCTATTATTTTGCATCAGTTTTTTTACTTCTTATTTTTTACTTTGAAAACAAAATCACAAAAAGCAGGGAAGAATGGTGGTATTATTTTAATTTCTATTTTTCAAAATACAATTTCATCATTTCTAGAAAAAATGAAAGTAGAAATTCTTACTTTCGCTCAAGAATTCATATCTTTTACTACCACAACAAACATCACCTCTACCATCGCAGCCATCACTGTCGCCGCCACTATCATTGTCTCAACCACCACCCCATCACCACTACCACCGCCATCATCATCTCCACCACCACCATGGTCATCACCACCTCTATTGTCATTATGAATACCACCATAACTGCCATTATCATCTTCACTATTGCCAATGATGCCGTCACTGCCACTACTGTTGCTGCCACCACTACAACCACCACCCCCATCACCCCTGCTACACCATTGTCACCAACACAGCCTTTACACCACCAATAAACTATTGCCTCACCACTACAACTTCCACTATCTCCAACACCACTATCACTACATTGGCCATAATTATCATGCTTATGTTTTTTTAAATAATTAACTACACTAAACTTGTCTATTATTTTTAAAATTTAGAAATAGAATAGAATAAAATTTCTATTTTCCTATTTCTGAAAATAAAATAGCAACTAAGATGTTCCTCTTGAAGATGAAAATAAAAGGAAATGGTGATTGAAAAAGATCATTACACACAATAATATATATGGAAAAGTTAAGTATCAATATGCTATTTTATACATGGAGAGCATATGACTCAGATGCATCTTTTCTTGGCCACATGAATGCGTCAACTTGGTAATAGTCCAAGAAGGACTAACAGACATATAAAATTCCATTTGAATGGAAATAGGATGAGGAAAGCAATCTATTGCCATAAAAAAAAGTGCATGATGTTACGATGGCATTTCCAAAGCTAAATACCAAGAAGAGTAGAAAAGAAAGCATCTTCAAGTGCAGATCTTGCAAGGAGATATTTGCAATGTGATTGTGGCCAAAGCAACATGGGAATTCCATTTATACTGTAGGCATATCCATGGTAACAGCCTAATAAGTTATCACTTGAACTAAGAAAACCAACAAGACTTCATGAAATCTTATTGTTCAATAGAATTGAATATAAAAATTGAACTTGAGGGCAAGGTTACCACTCAAAACTCCAAGAGATGGACCAAGCCTACAATCCAATGGAACAATCACCTAAGCACCTAAATGACCACTCAGGCAATTGATTTAATACCAAGTAATCTAGATGATAGATATCTCAATAAGCAGATAGTGGAATCAAAAGTTGAGGACACTAAACCACAAACCATGAAACCAACATGCAATGAATGTAGTTTGCATCAGAATCTTGACAAGTCTACCAACATTATGGACTAATCCTAATTCATTTCAAGTTACATTACAGGTTGAGATATTGACTAGGATTTGGTAATTCGGTCGAGCCAATTGGGCACAAATAAAAATAGCACAAGGCATAGGTCCTTCAGTAGTTGGGCCATAAATCACTGTCAATAATAGTTTCTTACACCACAAATGAACTAATATGTTGCTAATAATGTTAGTTATTTCTTAAATTAACATGAAGTGCAGAACCACTCAATCTAAATCCATCTGGAAGATAAGTAAAATGCGACTTTCACATTTTATATAAACCTTATGAATGCTTTTGATGCTTTGACCAATAACAATCTGATTTTACCAAAATTCATGCACATCATATTAAGGTATTAGGACCTTTCATTGACACCTTCATGATAGTGTTTTTTTATTGGCATTTGAATGAATAGTTGTAGTAAGGAAGAACATCTTATGCATTTTAGATGAGATGAGAGAACCCTATTGAGCAGAACCCTACATCAACATCAAATTGTCCTATTATTAACATTTCCTATGCATGTGATTGTTGCATGTGCTCTCAAAGCTAATCCACAAAAGGGTTCATGCCATCTTGGAATGGTTGATGCCTAGATCTTACCAAGGTTTGCCATACCGCTAGGTACCATACCATACCGGCATGCAGTCTTGTATCGTACCAACATTTGGTATGCCTAGCTGTCTTGTATCATACTGCATACTAATACTATAATAAGATAGTATCAATATGGAGTCCAGTACTGAGACCACGAACCTTGGATCTTATAGTGATATTGTGGCTTCTCTAAATTCTTATTTTCCTAATTGATACCTAAGAGCGTATATAAAAATTAAAATTCTAATGAAATCTTGCAATTCTTTAAAAGCAACCGTTACAAAATTTTTTGATATTCATTTTACATAGATTTAGAAGCATTCATGGTCAAACCCAATGCATCTCAAGTGGAAGCAGGTGATGTTCTTAAACAAAAATGACATCTTAAACCATTGGCAGCCATTCCACCAAAATCACCTAACTCAAGGCGTACTAAATCATTCTGATGCAGTATCAGATATTACAACCATACATGTCAAAATAGGTCTGGAACCAACTTGAACCGACTGAACACATTCGGGTAGACTCAAGGCAGTTGTGTGGTTCGCTACTTGTCTTGCCCAAATAACAACGAAGTGCAGAGAAAGCCTCTTGTGCAAGGTTTGCTGAACCGGTACCGCCGGCCATTTCGGTCGGCCGGTGGTACGGTTCGGTACGGTTTCATACCGTACCGAACCGACGATCCGAACCAGAAGAAATAAGAGAGACATTGAGAGAAATAGAGAGAGAGAAAGAGGAAGAAAAAAAAAGAGGGAGGGGAAGGATCCGGCGGGGG
>KE506959.1:106098-118405 GCA_000441515.1 Elaeis oleifera
CTTCTCTTGCAATAATGGTATGCGATATAATTATATTCATTAGAATATTATTTGATTTCTATTATTATTATTATTCAATATTATATTATTTATATCTCAATTATTACAGATATGGCACCAGAAGACAGACGACGATGTTTGCGTTCATAGTCTACCTCGGAGGTTGAGCCACCTTCACCGATCTCCATTGCCGCACTGGCTCCACTTCAGAGGGTCTTGCACTGACAGGTCCTGGTGAGGTGGGTCCCAGTGAGATGGGTTCTAGTGATATTATTATATTTTTATATAATAAAATTTGATTCTTTATTTGGATCATACTAATGATTTATTTATTGTTGTTTCAGACTAGTCTTCATCGATAGTGAGGTGAGGGCGAGGTCCATCGAAAAACTTCACTCTAGAGCATTGGAGATGCGAGTACCCAGGACAGCGTCTCCAGATCGAGATACCAGCTAGCTACACTAGACCCATTAGGAGATAGTGCGAGCCATGGCAGACTGAGCTGGGCATCATATGCTACGGTTATGCCCCGTGATGCTCTTCGATTGGCATCACGTTCTGCCAGCTTAGAGAGAGGTTTTCTACACCCTCTTACAGATAAATAATTTATATTATGAATATTTATTTTCATAGTATTTTTTAATATTTGTTATTGGCAGAGTGTATTTGACATCGTTGATTTTGAGGAGGATCGTGTGAGGCGAGCCGTCGACACTCATCTATCCTTGCATTTCAAGGATTATCGCCATCACACGCATCAACATTAGTACCGGATGGTGTAGGATTATGGGGAGGAGGCAGCACGACAGCAGCCCTATGACAGTATCACCATGGATGATTGGACTACCATATTCCGGCATTACGAGGATCCAGCATATCAGGTTATACATCTAAACTTCTTTTTTTTAGAGTTTAATGACTGAATCATTTATTCTTAAATTAAATTTATTATCTACTAATTTGACTGATAATTTTATAGAGATGATGTGCCCAGAATGCGGTGAATTGGGTGAGACAGATCGTGCCATATTGTGGGGGTTTGAGATCATTCGCTCGTCACATGGAGCACATGATAGGTAATTTTTAATTTTAATTAGCATATAATTCTTTAGTTATTAATTTTTTTAATTAATTCTCAAATTATAGAAAGATGTTGAGAGTGGCGAGCTTCCTGGTAGGATTGATATCTACCAGCAAACCCACCAGCGACGGTTGGAGGAGTGGACGACGGGGAGCCAGGAGCTCTTTGTAAATTTTTTTAATTAATTTTTCATTCACAATATGATTTTATTAGAAATTAAATAACTTTAATTTTAATTTAATTTTCAAGATCGTATGACAGATATGAGATCCCAATCTATCCCTAAGGGCTCGACCGCACCCACAGATGATGAGATCTGTGATCGGGTGCTCGGTATGAGACCCTATTATGTTAGAGATCTAGGGTATAGGATCACTGCTCTCTCATCCTCATACTCATCTAAGGCTGACATCCATTCTGCATGTGAGGCTCGGCTGACGGAGGTGCAAAAGCAGGCTGTCGAGGATCGACAACAGGCTGAGCAACGAGCTCAGAAGTTGGCTGTATACGTCGACAAGTATCAGTAGCTCCAGATCTAGATGATAGAGTGGATAGCGCAGATGGAGCAGATGATATAGCTGATGAGGCAGCAACATGTCGGTCCGAGCTTCATAATCGGTAAGAGCTCCGTCGAGCATTCTCCGTCCCCAGTTCATTCTCCACATGCCGAAATTTGATAGCTTGTTGATGTACTTTTTTTCAAATCTCTTGTAATTTTAATTAATATAATAAAATAATAAATTATTCATCAATTTATTATGTAAATTTTTATTTTAATTTTTTTAATTTATAAAAATATTATACATACATATAAATTAAAATATATATTCATAATTTTTTTAAAATAAAATGACTAAATTATTAGTGATGAAATTATTTCTGACGAAAGATTCATCGCCAAAATATTTTACTAACATAATTTAATTTTTTAATAAATATATAATTAACAGTGATGAAAAAATTTTCATCGTAAATAATTATTAGCAATGTAAATTTTTATCAAAAATTAAAATATTTACGATGTAACTTTTCGTCTCTAATATTGTTCAATTTTTTTCTTAAAATTTTTTTATTAAATTATATTTTTTACGACGTAAACTTTTAGTCACTAAAACTTTTGAAATTAATAGCGATGAAAATTTTTTCATCGCTATTAATTTTTTTATTAGTGAGGTATAATTCATCATAAATATTTTTTTATGATTAATTTTTTATTTTTATTTTAATGATAAAAATATTCATCACAATATCTTTTATTAGCGATGAATTTTTTTTCCATCGTAAAATATTATCGATGATGCGATTATTGATGACTAAATATTAGCGATAAAATTTTTGTTGCTAATATCTATTAGCGATAAAAATCTGTTATTAGCGATAAAAATATTTCATCGCTAATAACCTATTTTGTTGTAGTGTGAAATAGATTTGAAAGGTTGAAATACAATGTGGATGAAGCAATCTCGATTGACAGTTAACTTGAGACCATCCTAGAGCATTCAGAGTCAAAAGGATGAATTATGCGATAACCATATATATAGATTCTAAAATATTTTTTATGATAATTCGACTTATCTGAACATCGAAAATCATTGCTAGATGGTATCTCGATTAGTGTAGAAATTGGTTACGGTGCTATCGGCTTAGTGTTTGAACCTATGGAGTCACGCACACAAGTTAAACAAAGTAGGAAGAAATTGACGTATGTTTATATGTCCAATTTGAAAGTAGTTGACTTGATTGAATATATAAGTTAACTTGATTGAGAATTAAATTATGGGTCAAACGAGATTGAAAAGTTGACTATGTCTAACTAGCATTGCACATGAGGTTCAGGTTCGATTCTGGGGATGAACAGTTTCTGATCTATGATCCATGGAGTATACGAAAATTAATTTAAGTACTGATTAATTTTAGATTAGATCTGAATTAATTATTAATTGAATCTAAAATTCAAGTTAGACTTGGTACAAAAGTCTTAAAGAATTTGAGATTGACAGCCTTTCAAAATTATTTTGAACCAGCTTAGAATTGGACTCGAATCGGACCCATTTTGATGAGATATGAGAATTCTCACTTGTACTGAGATTCTCCTCTCATGTGGGCCAACCAACACCTGGAATGGTGCTGGTTGGGGTATCCCATATGGGTGAGGGAGTGGGTGCAAATTGGTTGTTATAAGTGATGGCAATTCTATCTCATGTAGGAATCTTTCTTTCATGAGTATTAAACTAATTCAAATCAGATTTGAGTTAGCACTCTTATACTTATTGGGTCATGAGAATTATTTATAAATAGAGAGGGTCCTACCTATGGATGTATAGCAAAAAAATCAGATTGAGAGAAGAGAGAAAGAGAGAGAGGCGTGAGAAGAGAAGAGCCTTCTTCTTCCCTTGGTCTCTTCCCTTTGGTGCTGCCCCTCTTCCCTTGGGTGTGGATCCTTCTTGGGCATCCCACCTACTGGTGTGAGGTGTCACACCAACATATCTCCTTCCTCATTTGATTGGGTTATGAAGGCGATTGGATTGGAATTCATCCTCCTTTCCTGCAGCATTTGACGTGCATGCGAAGTAGAGGGTCTACACATCCAGACCTCCGTAAAGGTTTATATCAGATTATTTGAGATTTGTTCTTTGGTTTCACTGCTATTCAGATAAAGATTTAATCTTTAATCATATAGATGAATAGAAAATTTTAGATCAAATCTGGGCCTTCCGAAGAGAAACAGTTTCTCTTTCCTTCAGTGATTTGGTTTGGAATTAAATAAGGAACTAAGAGTCCATGAATTATAGGACTCTTCCCATCCGCCAACCAAACTTTGATGCCAATATTTCTCCACACTGAAAGGAGTTTTTGCATGAGATTTCTACCCACCAAAAGGCCCTCCATCCTCTCTTTATCACATCCAAATATGGAAATTATCTGGTATTTTATAGTATATTCAAATCTGATTTGAATTGGTTACCATATAGATAATGTTTGACCTTATCTAAAAGACCTTGCCGCCCACTTCTCTTTATTCTTTTCTTTTGTGCGATCAAAAAGAGAAATTTTTTATCATGGGAAATTAGATGGAGATCTGATTCACCATGGAAATAAGTGGTTGGGCCATCTCATTTTTTTTTTTGGCATGGAATTGGGAAAGGGGGCGACAGCACATCAAGAGTCCAACATCTTTAGGACTCTTCCAACCCTATCTTCTTTCATGCAAAATAAAGGGTTTATTTTCTCTTTTGTACGTGTAAGAGAGAGGACGAAGAGGTCTTTACGGTGAAGGTTTTTGGCATGGTTCCTTGGCACGAAAAAAGAAGAGGAAAGTCCTCTTCTCTTGGGTTAGCGCAAAATCTAGAAATCCTAGGGTTTGGACCCAGGGTTTGGGAAGAGAGAAAATAAGAGAAAAAATATTTCTTCTTCATACTTCTTTCTCCTCTTCATCTCCTCCAGATGTCCTTCTTCAACCTCTAGAAAGGTGTAAGAGATTTGTAAAAAAGATCCAGATCAATCAAGAAGATGGTCTTCGTACAAGCTAGCACTCAAGAAGACCGATCAGATCGAAACTTTGAGTGGACTTCTATAGAGGTCGGATACATGTGCGGCTGCAAACAACCAATGAGGATCATTTTTACCAAATCTCTCAATAGTGGCGATCATTGACCCATGCTCAGGCATCGAGTTTTGGACTCAGATAGATGTAGATTTGATCTACTACTCACTTATATGCATGCAAATTTTATCTTCTAAATTTTTAGATCTTATATGCATCATATCATGTCATAGATCCTAGAGTAGGTTGATTTGATGATTAAATCATATGTATGTTAGGTTAATATGATTAATCTAGTTATCTTTTATTGTATTTTATTTAAAATTTTTTGAATATATGCATGAAATCGCTTACGTTTTCAACAATAGCTTATACTCCAGCGATCCTTCGGCCAGAGTTGGCACGTTAAAAGTTGTCAGACTCCATAGCTCCATTAAATGGGTATTAGACGAATAACATCGGATTTCGTCTGTGTCTACATTGCAAACTATAACTCATACTCTAGTGTTTCTTCAGCCAAAGCTGGCATGCTAACAATTGCCAAACTCTACGGTTCCGTTAAATGGATATTAGCCGAATAACATCTCGTCCGGTACTAGCTGATGAAGATGTAGATTGGTCAACTGTCAAGTGATCAAGTTGCTAATATCTGGAGGAGTTTTCTGAGTCGGAGGAACATCCCGAGTCATCTGCCCTCCGTAGTGTCAGTCTCATCGAGATCATGGTCGACGCATTTTGGAGGGGCTTCTTGATGACTCATTAGGAGTTCCTCCTCGAATTTTGTCGAGATAACCTCATGTGTCATCAGTACTACTGTTGCACCTTAGATTTCATCGAGGTGATCTTGTGTCCCATCAGCAATTTTGATCGCACTGCACCTCGAAAACCATCGAGGTGACTTGGGGCCTTGACGAGGGTTTTATTGTAGGCCATTCCATCGTAGAGGAGCGTTGTCATTTGCTGTGCCTCGAATCTTGCCTAGGCGGCCTTGGTCCTTGACCAAGGGTTTCCATAGTTGCACCTCGAATCTGATCGAGGTGACTTCTAATTCGATTGAGGGTTAGGCCTCCATGAGTTGAGTTGCTTAACACAGAGTTGTAAGAAAAAAAATTATTTACAAGATGTTCCTATTGATAATACATTCATAGATTCTTGATGTTTCAAGTCTGAGGAATCTCTGTGCCATCTAGGCTCTCGATCTTGTATGCCCCAGATTGTAGAATCACTGAAACTTTGTAGGGACCTTTTCAATTCGGGGACAACTTTCTTTGCTTGATCGGTTTGGAGACTTCGGCTCTCCTAAGGACTAGGTTTCCAGCTTGAAAGATCTTGGGCTTAACTCAGAAGTTATAGTACCGAGCTATCCTTTGCTGGTAGGAAGCCATCCTCAGTTGGACTTATCTCTGGATCTCATCGAGCAAATCCAGGTTAGCTCATTGCTTGTCCAAATTGGTTTGTTCATCATAGTGCTCCATCTGAATCGAAGATTGGCTGACTTCAATCGAGATCACAGCTTTCGTCTTGAATACTAGTTTGAATGGGGTCTCTCCAGTCGGGATCCGAGGAGTTATTCGATAAGACCATAGGATGTTGGAGAGTTCACAGGCCTAACACCCTTTGGCTTGATCGATTTTTGTCTTCAGGCCTTGTAGAATAGTCCTGTCAGTCACCTCAACTTTTTCATTGGATTGTGGGTGCCTGACTGAGGTAAATCTATGTATGATGTGGTACTTTGTACATAATTTCTCAAACCTGAGGTTGTCAAATTATCGATCATTGTCAGTGATGATTACTCGAGGTAGACCAAAGCGACAGATGATGGATTTCTATAGAAAGATGGTAGTTTTCTTCTGTTATCTGCACCAGCAATTTGGCCTCCACCGACTTAGTGAAGTAGTTTACGGCCATGATGATGAACTTTCTTATCCACTGGTAGGTAGGAAATGATTGAGTACATCGACTCCCACTAGTCGAATGGCCACAGTGCTGAAATGGTTGTGAGTTGACTTGATGAAAGTCTTTGGACATTGGCAAACCTTTGACATTAGTTGCACTTCTGCACTAGATCGGCAGCATCCTTCTACATGGTTGGCCAATAATATTTTACTGCAGTATCTTGTAGGATAGTGACTTGCCCCCAAGTGGTTGCCGCAACTATCTTTGTGCACCTTTTGAAGAGCGTAGTCGACTTCGGAGGGTCAGAGGCATTGGAGCAGGGGCAAAGACATCGATCTCCAGTAGAGTTGGTCATCGATGATCACATACAAGGTACCAATCTTCTCATTTGATGCACCTCAGTAGGATCAGCCAGCAAGGCTCCATTGATCAGAAACTCAATGAATGGATCAATCCAGCTCGGTTCATAACCGACCTAAACTTGATAAACTTCCTCCTCGGAGTCCATACTTGATTTTTGAGATGCTCGATGAAGATCCTCTCCAACTTACCGCAGCCAAATGTGGTGAGTCGGGATAGAAAATCAGCTCAGATATTTCTCGAGCGAAAAATATGGTAGGGCTCAAAGTAATCAAAATTTGTTTGCATAGATTTGAGTTTCTATAGATACTTGGAGAGAATTGGATCTTGGGCCTCATATTCTCCTTGGGATTGTCTGGCAACTAGCTGGAGTCGGTGAACACCCTTAGGCATTTGACACTAAGATCTGTAGCGATCTTCAATCTAGCTATTAGAGCTTCATATTTAGCTTGGTTGCTAGAAGCTTTGAAGCCAAACAAAAGGGCATACTCGACCACCTCCCCGTTAATGTTGGTCAAAATGAGACCCGTGTTATAGCTTTGGGCATTTGAGGCTCCATCCATATGCAGGTTCTGAAGTTTTCCTTGGGGTGGTCCTCGACTTGACTGTCATCAGTCAAAGTGCACTCGACAATAAAGTCGGTAAGTATCTGAGCCTTCATCGAGGATCGCAGAACATAAGAGAGATCAAACTCACTAAGCTCGATCGTCCATTTGGCCATCCTCTCCGAAGTGTCTGGTCGTTGAAGTAGAGTTCTCAGGGGGAGGTTGGTCAGGACCTTTATCGAGTGGGCCTAAAATAAGATCGCAGTTATCGAGTCATCATGATGATCGTGAAGACCACTTTTTCAATCAGAGGATATCTAACTTCAGTCCCACGCAGCACCTGACTTATGTAGTAGATTAGTTTCTACACCTTATTTTCTTCTCGAACAAGTACCGAGCTGACGACTTCAGAAGTCAGCCAAATACATGAGTAATTCATCGCCAATAGTTGGCTTTGTCAAAAGTGAAGGAGAACTGAGGTACCGCTTCAGATCGTCGAAAGCCTTCTGATATACTTCCATCCAAGTGAAGCTTATCTGCCTGAGCATTTTGAAGAAGGGAGGTACCGCTCTGTAGACTTAGAGATGAACCGACTCAGAAACACAACGTGTTCCGCTAGCTTTTGGATATCCTATCGAGAAGTCGGGGGCTTCATGTCGAGAACTGTCTTGATCTTCTCAGAGTTGGTCTTGATGACTCACTTCATCACCATGAACCAAAAACTTTTTTGATGTGATGCCAAAGGCACACTTAGTCAGGTTCAGCTTTATCTGATGTCTTCTCAGGATGTCGAAAGCTTCTACTAGATCATCGATATGGAGAGCAGTTTTCTTGCTTTTCATGAGTATGTCGTCGACGTAGACCTCCATATTGCGATCGATCTAATTCTTGAAGACTTTGTTGACCAACCTCTGATATGTAGCTCTGGCATTTTTGAGATCGAAAGGTATGATTTTGTAGCAATACAAATCTTTGTTGGTGACAAATGTCATCTTCTCCTCATCCTCTAGTACCATCCAAATTTGGTTGTAGCCGAAGAAGGTATCCATGAAGTTGAGCAATTGATAGCCCAATATAGTATCGATCAGTTGATCAATTAGGGGTAGTAAAAAGTTATCCTTCGAATAAGTTTTATTCAAATCGATGTAGTCGATGCATATCCATCACTTACTATTAGCTTTCTTGACCATCATAATGTTCGCGAGCCAATCTAGATAGGTCATCTCACAGACGAAGTCGGCTGCCAGAAATCTATTGACCTCCTTGTCGATGGCCTTCTGTTGCTCGAAAGTGAAATTTCTTTCTTTTGTCTCACCGGCTTATACTTGATGTTGATATTTAGTCGGTGGACAATCATATTAGATGGGATACATGGCATGTCTGAGGCAGACCAAGTAAAGACAACAGCGTTCTTCCTCAGAAAGTTGATTAGCTTCTCCCTCTGTTCATTGCTTAAGGAAGATCTGACCTGAACAGTTCTAGTCGGGTCCTCCTCATTGAGGGGCTCCGAGGTGAGTCGCTTTATGAGTTCTCCTCGACTTTCTTTCTTTCTTTGGTCCAGTCTATCGTCAATGGGAAGAGCTTCAGCTGGCTTCTTTCTTTGACTATGCTTAAGTAGCATTATCGGGCCAAGTGCTAATCTCACCTCATTTCATCAGTTCCTTTCTCATCAGAAAGCACACGAGCAAGTGATACATTGAGACGATTGCTCGAAGCTCGTTCAGCCTGGATTGTTCCAAGATAATATTGTAGACAAAAGGAACCCAAACTACAAGAAAGTTGAGTTGTACGGTTGATTGCCGAGGTGGTCATCCGATAGTAACAGGAAGTTCTATCTCCCCCTCTATCTTGACCGACTCGCTAGTGAACCCGGTCAAAGGATCATTGACTGGCTTAAGATGATTAATAGAAAGTCACATTCAAGAAAACAATCATAAAAATTACATCAACTGAGCTTTCATTATCAATAAGACATCATTTTAAATCATAATTGGCTATTGTCCTTAATACAACAACAGTGGCATTATAAGGAGTTTGAACTCTTTGCAGATCTTCCTCAAATAAAATGATATCGTCGTTTAATCACCGATGTTTGGGGAGCTTTTCGAGTAATTGGATCTCCAAAGTTGTGGTCCCGCTGAGATCACGTTGATCACACTTGCCGTAGGTTGAGTGTGAGCTTCTTCGTCGGGGCATGACAGAGGCTGAGAGTCACCCGATAGCTACATAGGTCAATCCCACACATACTTCCTGAGGTACCTCCCATCAGATCTTTGATCTCATTCTTCAGCTCGATGCACCTCTCTATGTCATGACTGTAGTCATGATGGAACCGACAGTAGCACCTCCGATTATGAAATCCTACTCTTATTTACATCGGCTGGGATCGTCAAAGGTAGTCCTCCCCCTCTATCTCCATGCGGATTTGTGCACGAGGAATGGTTAGAGGGGTGTAGGAATCATACCTAAGGCCGAAGTTCTTTGGCTTCAGGCTTGGTCGGGAAGGTAAGACCTCCCTCTCAGCATGGGCTCGACTGGATCCTATAGAGGTTCCTTCTTTCTTGGTCTTCTTCTTTGGATCCTTATCCTCAGACTGACATCGGTCCTTCTGACCCTCCTCGCCTCGGATGTACTTCTACATGTGCTCGAGGAGTTTGGCAAACGTTTAGAGAAATATCTTGTCTAGGGAGTAGGAAATCTTGGAGCTGCATAATTCTCACTTCATGGCTGCAATGGCCATTGACTCGTTGAGGTCCCAGACCTCCAGGGTGGTAGCATTGAAGCACGCCACAAAGTCTTGTAGAAACTCTCTGTCTTGCTGCCTATGGAAAAAGGACTGTCAAATATCTATGATGCCTTCCGATTGGTACCAAACTATGCCAAGAAAAGCTGTCCGAGCTAGGTGAATGAATGGATACTCTCCGATTGAAGTCAAGAGTACCATGTTCGAGTGATTTTTTTAAGGATGATCGGGAAGGCAATGCAGAGGAGAGTGTCAGATGCCCACTGAAGAAGCATGAGAGCTTTGTAGCTCTTAAGGTGGCTGAGTGGATTGACGGAGCCATCATATGGTTCTACCTGCGGTATCTTGAACCGACCTAAAATCGGTTTATCAAGAATTCATCAAGAGAAGGGCAGACGGAAGCTGACATCGAGCTCATCGATAGGATCTCAGTTGTTCGCTTGGAGCCAATTCAAGTAGCGATCAAACTCCTTCAGCTTGAGGTCATTTTTGTCCAACCGTCGCTGAGATTCATCAAGGTGCTTGGAATATCTGGGGGTAGAACCTTCCTCAGAAGAAGATCTTGATGGAGATCATGGCCTCTTCCCCTTGTGTGAAGCTCGTCGAGGGAAAGGGATTGGTGATCACCGAAAGTGGTGTGTAGCATGTGTCGAGATTTAGCTTGTGGCGACCATCGGATGGGTTGAGAAGCTATCCGAAGGAAGCATCGAGATGAGTGGTGGGATGGAGAATGGGGTCAGAGACTTTACTTGGAGGGTGCGGCCCATGGTGCCGAATCCTCTATCCACCATGGCAACTATTGCTGCTACTCCACAATCTGTTGGAGATTATGGATAGCCTCCATCAATACTCTAACTTGCTATACCAAGGCGGCAAGCTATTGTTGATCCGCTGTCGATTGCAAGGCACTCAGCTCCCTAAAGGTCGTCGAAAGTGCACCACGATGAGTGTCGAGCGAAACTAAGGGAAGCAATTTGCACTCTCGTTTTGGCCATTGTAACACCTAGAAGGATGTTTCTCCATCCTACCTGGTGTGCCAGACTGTTGCAACTCATCTCTGATAGGGTAGTCGGATTGTCGCACCTGAGTGTCGAATGGTAGAAAACTAGTAGAGAAGGACTGCTTATCAAAGAGAGGACATAGTCGAGAGGGCCGAGAACGAGAGTGGGGGCTCACGGTACATTGAACGGAAGCAGGGTCAATTCGGGCTGAATGAAAAAGTCGGCCGACAGTGTTCGATGGTAGCAGAGAGACCTACAAGAAAAACTCATGCTAGTGATGGCTCTGAAGAAGATACTCCCACGCTCAAGTCAATTTTTAGCTCAAAAGGTGGAGGAACGAGTGAGGCATTGTCTCGAGCTCTGAGAGTTTGAGTGTGCATACCTCTTGAGGGTCTTCTCTTATCTCCATTTATTGAAAAATAGGATGAAGGATGAAAGGATGAAAATATATTCTGATAACATCTTATCATATGGAGCCGCATGGGGGTATCTTTAAATGACCTCGTCAGCAGGCATGCCCTTTGTCTAGCACATCGGTGGTCGCAACGGTGGGCCTTATCACGAGCACATGGCATAATTAATGACTTTGTGGTGTGCTATCATGGCACGGAGAGGACCACTTAGGGTATGACCTCATGATGATGTGGCTTGATGTGACTCGATATGACTACATGACAGCCTCACTTAACCTCTGGTAGTTCGACTGATGCGATATCCAGATCGGCCATTAGCCGAGGTAAGATGAAAGGGATTGGAAGCAATCCGAGGTGAGTACACCAAGTGCCAGCAGTCCTGGGCTCACCAAGTAAGGTGAAAAGTCAGGTCGGTAGATGATCGATCTGAAGTATCAGGTGCTGTAGATAGCTGAAGGATCCGATCTCCAGATCAGGACTGTCGTGACAGGCAAGTATGCAGGTTTCTCATCGAAGCCATTGGAGAAATAGGCTAATCATTGGCTGATGTAGTCTCTGTAGCGAAAATTCAATGCAGGGTAAATGGTAATTTAAACTTTTCAAAATCATGATTTTACAGTGAAAATATTAATTAATCTAATTAATTAACATGAATTTATCCTACACTAGGATCTAAATATGATATATAGCATGCATTCATTTAAATTGAATTTAAAATTCGAAC
>KE506960.1:1986-18414 GCA_000441515.1 Elaeis oleifera
GCTAGGAGAAGAGGAAGAGGGTCTTAAGGTCCTGGTGTTCAAGAAAATTCTCAGAGTGAGAATTTTGGAAGAGAAATTATCTCAAAGAGTTGGTGTCCTGATCATAGCCCTATGTGGATCATCGTTGGAGGGCGAACATTTGGGTGCCTGGTGGAGGTTCTGTCGGAATTTGGATTAAGCGCTACATGTATTCTTCTATAGCTTGAATTTAATTTTGAATTTATGTTATATATGATTGTTAATCATCAAGGAGATGCTGGTTTAAGAGTTTTATATTTAGGATTTCTTAATTTAAATTTTGAAATCCATTTTGCTTCCGCTGTGCATGCCCACCCTAAAACCTTACACTATTTTAGCAATGCATCTTGATATATGGGGATATTGAAGTGGTAGGGGATTGAATTGTAGGACAGATTATGCAAAAATAGGGAGATCCACTAGTTTTATTGTACTCACCAAGAGATTCAATAATGCGATGTACTCCATAGTCCATATGGACCATGTAGCTAATGTGTGACTAAGGGACTTGAAGGGCAAATAGTTGGTGAGCGGAAACTTGAGTTGATCTATCTTAGCAACGCATCTAGCATGTGCTAGATTGCTGTCTATCTTCAATTCAATTGAAATTGGATTTGTTCTCTCACTAATTGGATCGAGAAAGATCTGGATTCAATTGGAGAAAAGATTGGGCTAGGGAATTAGCCTTGGATACTTGGATTGAGCTAGGTTAGGTTAAGAAAGGCCTAATTTGGACCAACCAGCCATTTGGGTGGGACCTAAGTGGGAGCTAGCCCCTAGATTAGCACCTTTTCCTCTCGGGCACCCACCGACAATGCCAACCTAGATCCCTCTAGAAGAAGTGGGCCACCTCCCTAATGGGATTGGCGCCCTCTTCTTCCTATGATGGACTCAAAGTCCATATTGGACTCTAGCAAGAGGGCAGAAAAGACGAGACGCTGCCGCCACCTCTCTGTTATCCTTTTGTTTCTCAGAGTCTATGAAGGACTCAGCTAAAGGGCACCTCCTACCTCTAAATGAGGAGGAGGCATCCCCTAGGGTGGCGACTGACCCAATCCATGGTTTTACATGACATATATAAAGAGAGGCATAGAGAAGGAAGGGTTCTTCCTTCTCCATCAAGAAGAAGAGAAAGAGAAAGAAAGCTTGTGAGGCAAATCTTTCCAACAATGCATCCCCTTGATCTACGGTTCTGGAGACTCAAGAGTCTAATAAACCTCTAAAAGATAGATATGTGGACTAAAGCTATTGCAGATAGTAATTCTCAAAGCATTGTATGCTTTCGTAGCCTCAGTGTCTCCTAGGAAACATGAAGATCAGCTCTAGAATCGCTACCATGGATAGGTATCAAGGATTCAAGTCCCAACAGGATGTTCTGCGGGACACTGGGATGGGGTACCATCCCATGTATTGGGACAGGGCCTCCTGCTAACGTCTCAGCATCTCAATCGAGATATCTTGGGATATCCCTTGTTCCAAGTGTCGGGACGGGTAGGACAGTGGTATGTTCTGTTCCATGAACAAACTGGGACAGCCTCGTTCTACGGGATTCTAAACCTTGGTAGGTATAATGTTGTAGTCCTTGTGTATGCTTCTGTATATGGTAATATCATGAACAAGGGTCCTAATATTCTTATACTACTACTCTGATGATCCTCAGGATTCCATCACATAGATCAGTCAAGCAACAAATGTGTCTTCCATGATTCAGAGTCAAGCATTGAATTGTGAGATACTTGTCCTTTTTAGTGTTGACACTGTTGTATATTTTCTCTATAGCTTGAGTTGCTGGCATAATTGATGCCATAAAGCTAGTCTAGTAACATTATCTTCCTGCTGGTGGTCAAATTTTCTTAAAATGGCATTGATCCACATTAGAATATTGAGATTGGCTGCTGGATGTGTGCTAAACTCAAGTAACAAAGGGATTAGCCAAGACTTCATCTGGTATTCCCATCTTCAAAATTCTTAGTGAAGTTCTCAAAGCTAATAGAATCATCGATATGTTGATGCTATGTGCAATAGTTATGCACAAAGGCAAAGTATGCTATGCAGTGACCAATTTAGCAGATAACAAATGAGTCTAATGTACAATTTCTTTTAAAACAGTATTCACATGGGAAGCAAATGGTAGAAGTAAACATAAAGATATGATAACACTTGTCATCCAAAGTTGCCAAGTACAAGGTTCCATTCTGCAAGATGAAAAGCTAATAATTATGACATTGGGAACACCTTAAAAATAATTTAAGAAATCTGAGAGAAAAGTAAATTTCCTATGGGTTGTCTACAAACACCTACTTAATATTAATAATTATGTTGTCTAAAAATACCCACTGAAAATGTGCTCACTGCTCAGGTTTTTTTATCTTCTCTGACAATAAATACAGCAACTGAAGCAACTAGTAGATGTTTTAGATCGTCTGTCACATTATCGAAAGCTATCACTGAAATATGTTTCTGAAAGAACCTAGTTTCACAAACTCTTTGTTAAGCTTCAGTCGGGGAATATATTCAATACCTTTCCAACAATATGTCAAATATGGAAGATGTCTTGTATTTTTTTCATCACAAGACAAATTTGTTATTACAATTCATCTTATGCTTTTGATGATGGCCAATACAAGTTCACAACTACAAACACCATCCGATAAGCATACAAGTGCCACTGTCATTTGCAATGATCCATGTATATACATTTTAACATCTCCATGACACAACAAACAGTTGAATTTATGCTCATTTGTATGATAGTGCTGTCTTTTCTTATGTAGTTGCTAATTACGTATCCTTCTTGGGGTCTTGTGCTTTTCAGAAGCAGAAGTTCTTTCAGCTCCTCCAAAACTGGTGTACAACAGATTTGTTCTACGGTATTTGATTATTTCCCTTTAGATTTCATTCCTATTATGTTTTCTTTGTAAGATAGGAATCTCCTGCCAAAGGCCCAAGACCCATGAGCAACCCTTTTGTCTTCGAGAAATATGTATTTGTTATCATTTTCATGTTGCTTAGTACAAACTCTAGATTTATTTGGCCTATGTTAATTTTGAGTTGCACATAAGACTTTGTAAAAGGTTGGATATCTTGCCTGCCATTTACAGTTTGACCAGGGAAATCTTGGGAGCAGTTGTTGATCAGTGGAACCAGCATGTTCTTGTCATTGACAAGATAATTCCTCAAAATTGGAAGGTTGGATTCACTTGCTTTATTATTTATATTAATCGATTTCGACTATTCTACTTAACTGTACCAGCAAGTTAAGGAACACCGAATGACAAATAATTGTAATATTGTATTATTTTATATCTGTAGTTATAAATCCATTCACACTTTTATTTGATGCTTGCCTAGTTATATGTTATGTTTAACCATGATACTCATCTATAGGGCACAAATACGAAAAAGTACTAGATGTGGATATGATTCAACAATTTTTTCAGTTGGAGAGATCGAATCTTAGTTTTATTGTATCACAACAATTATACATGAGAATATGGGCTTTTTATCTGACATAATGTAACCGTTACAAAAATGGGTACTAAAAGTATGTTACTGAAGAACATTAATGATGTTGCTTAAGAAATACAAATATCATAATAACCATTCATGTACACTGATGTGAGACTATATAGTCATGAGAAAGTCTAATGTAAAATCCAATGAGACCATATACAGCAAACAGTTATGGTTTTGATATCTATGTATATCCTGATATAATATTCGTAAAATTACGAAGCGCTTGATAAATGGTACTCTTTTGTGTGAAACCGCATCCAAAAATCACAGGATAAGACTGGTTGGTGCCTTCCTTTGTGCCTGTTATTGATGTTCTGTCGCATTAACAGTCACCTAAGGCCAACGGAATTAGTTGTGATTCCTAGATGTTGTTAAAATTTTTGAGGGCACTCAGGGCAGCTCTAAGTCAGATGTCAATTTTCAAGGTGTTACCATCTCTTGCTTGATAAATATTTACTCTATTCTCCATGTTTAAATTTCACATTGCACTCTTATAAGTCATAACCATGTTGATAGATAACACCCAAGCTGGATTTGTAGGTTGATGTGTTCAGTAGACAGTATATATAGCTCTATGATTTGTTAAAAGTGAATATTAATTTAATGCTATTAAATTCTTATGTGGTAGATTCAGCTTTCAGAAATTTATCCATTATCCTATCTTAGGTGCCAGCGGTCATAGGTTCATATGATTAGGGGAAATGAAAAAATTGAAAAAAAATCTACTACGGCATTTGTCGTCTTGCTCTGATTGGTATAATTCCTCAAATGGACTAGCTAATTGTAATCCACCTTATGTAAAACATGGGAAAATTTGTTGCTTCATGTCTTAATGATAAAATCTCTCACCATAGATCAATTTACTACTAAATTAGATATTTTTCTTTATTTTGTTTACCAATCCAATAAATAAAAAGATTTTAAAAGTTTTGGATGCTTTTACATAATTTTCCTGATCTTTTATAAAAATTCGGTTGTTTAGGTGTAGTCAATTTATAACTATCAACTAATACTTTTCTAGTATTCTTTAACTTATTTCTCACTTGTAAATTTTAGAAATCATAAAGTTTTGCCTGACAAAGCAATCACAAATCATAATTTTTTAAGTTTCAGCAGAGCGAATTGGTTTTGGATGGGAATGATGCATATTTGGTCCCCTGATCGGCAGATTCTTTACTTTAGTGATTTCTATCCTTTCCTCCTCCATCCTTTTAATTCTTCAACTCTGATTGTTTTGAGTATGTCAATTCCTAGATGCATTATATTTCTGATTTTTTTAGTCCATTTTTCAATTATTGTTATTTGAGCCTTCTTTCCATACCTTGTGTTATTTTGTATCTTAAATCCTAAGCCCATCATTTAGATCCCCTTTCCCCTGTTATTTGGTGCTGCCTTGTCGTTTATATTTTCGAATGGTGTGCAAGTTTATCAACTTATTATTTACTGAAATTTCTGTTATGATGTTTAATTTAGTGATGTTTAATTAGTTACTGAATCTAAGTATCAACTTGTTGGTTTGCATGTTGGTTTAGTCTTAACATCATTCTGAATGTGATACTTTGCTGAAAGATTTTGTACACAATAAATTTTGTCCAAAATCAATGATAGGAGGTGTGAAAGCCCTAGGATGTATTCTGGGGACCTATACTTGATTCCTATTCACTGTTTATTTCAAATTTTGCACGCAAGCTCTCTGCAAAAACTTCATGAATTGCTTTTTCACCGTCAGCCCTAACTTTTTTAATCCTCTATATTTGAGTGGTTTTCACATTTTAAGTGTGTTTGCTATCTTTATGAGGCCATAATCTTTTTGATGATTTATATCCATTGTGTCAGCTTGTGGGGCTACATTTTTTCTGTTGTATCAAGCTACATGTTGACGCTTGTCTGGCAAAGTATGTGCTTTAGAAAAGGAAACAATAGAACGTCAAAATAGCGATCATGATTTGGAAGCTCTGTGAGAATTTTCAGAAAAAGAGTAAGGATCTCTTGTGAACTTGAATTTGGAAGGAATAAATTTGGCTCAAAAGTGGCATAAGCAAGGTAGAGAAGATCTGGTGACAGTTGTAAATATATAATGGATTAGATCTAGGTTTATACATCAGTACCAAACTCTGTACTTTTTTCTATTGGAACTGTATGGTATCGTTATGTTACTGGTACCAACAGTATGTACTAAAATCGAAAACATCAAAATAAATGAAAAACTGTCAATATAATCCAGGATGGTTAGTATGTACGCATCTTTATGCACTAGTATGGACCAATACAGCTGGTTCATACTGATATGGGTGGTTTCAGTGTCCTGGCACCTGTGTAGGTGCTGATTTTGCATTGAAACTGGATGATACTGACAGTACTGTTCTTTCCAGTGGTTTTTTGAATCCATGGATCAGATGTTGATGCCTCGGTTCCAGTGTTGTTATGAAAAATGGGAGTCATACTACCTAGCAGCATTTCAGAATTATATATGTATGAGAAACATCAAAAATGTTATCATGGATGTTAACAATATTACAAAAGCCTCACCTTTCAAATATGTTGTCAAGAACTTTGTTCACAACAGTCTCTCAAGAATGTCTTCTTCAGTTTCACCACTACATGAACAATCTCATTACCCATGAAGCTGTCAAGGACAAGTTCAGAAAGATCACTTTCATATTCAACAGGATCCTGAACTCATTATTAATGACTTCTTCGCTCTTGATTGATCTGTAAGAGTTCAACATGGAATTAGCATGAGAAACAACAGACAGATGCTGGAGGAAGTGTATGTTGAAATTCTCTAAACCACTTTATGATCCATGCACATTTTCTGTGGTGGGACAGAGAAGAGAATCAAACTTCTTGATGTCAGCTCTGTTGTACTAGTTCCAAAAATTAGTTATGTGCACAAGTACATGAGTATTGCTAATGATGTGAAGTTGAGAAGTCATTCTATACAAGTGATGTTGATGGTATGATGTGGAATATGACAATTAAATATATTATGCAAGTGATATTGTGAAAGTTGGAATCATGGGAAGGATATATAAGGATGGACAAGGGTGTGTGCAAGTCGTAAGTCAAGAAAGAAAGTTGAGTTGGAAAGGAATTGAGCATGTGTATAAGATTAGTCCTGGGGTGTTTGAGGCCCTATGGCCACACATATCCCAGTCATCGAGGAATATATTACAGTACTTTTTTTTTTTTTAATTTTATGAGCCTTTGTTTTGCTTCCCCTTCATAACATGTGTTTGTTTTCATTTTCTGCATGAGTAATTTTTGAATATCCTTAAGAGCATGATTTCTATCATCTTGATTTGTAACAGTGGTTCCAGAGCTTTAGGTTAGGATCTTGGGCATGAGAAAATTCTTTATGGTGTTTGGTAATAAGAGTTTGAATGTTGAAGCCAAAGTCCAAGTAGTAGATCTTTGAGATACATAGGTGACAAGAAAAAGAGATCTACAGGAAAGGATAAAACTGAGAAGAAAGTTGAAGTGAGATGGATCTTTAGAGTATGGCTTGCCAAATGTGCTCAGACAAGATGAATGTCAAAAGGTGACAATTCAATGAGTTGTCATCCAAGAAGTGTTGTGGTCAGGGTATTGACCAAGAATGGTGATGAAATCGGAAGGTTGGAAACATCTTTTAAAGAAATCATTGCTGATGTGACTTGGATGGCATGTCTTTTACTACAAGAACTTTGTTAGATACAGTGCCTCTACTCTGCCCTAATATAAAATATTCAAGGCAGGACCAGATCATCAAAAAACGTTCTATGCACATGTACAGTGAATGATGCCATATGCATCAGAAAGAGAGCCCACAAACAGAGCTGTAGATTAGGATGCAACTGAAATTGCCATCAAAAGCTTTGAAGGACCTACATGTTAGGGAAGGAGATGAAAGTATTGGGGGAAGAGGTTGGTCATAGATCTACAAGTGAAGAATGCAGCCCTAGTATATCCTACGAAAACACATTGAAAAATATTCAAATGTTATACAAGGATAAAGAACAATAATTGCATGAAGAACTAAAATTGGAATTGATTGATTGCCATGAGATGTACATTGAAGATGTTGGATCAAATCAAAACAGTCAAAGTAATAGGGGCGTCACTCACTATATTAAATCAAGGGAGAGAGGGAGGTGAGCCCCCTACGTGCCTTGGGGGAGGTGGGGGAGGTGGGGAGGGCGCGCGTGGTGGACATTCAGAATATTAGTTGTTTGTAGAAGAAGTCCATGAGTCTCATCAGTCTTGAAAATTGAAATATTAAGTGTATTATAATCATTAACAGTTTGAAAGTCAAAGGATCATCAGAAGGCTATCATACAGATAGATGTGGGTGTGGACAAGTTGTACATCAAGAAACATCAACAGAAAATGTTGCATTGGAAATCAAGAAGAGTGATATGATGTATGAGGTGTATAAGCATGGTCCAGAGGCTTCGGCCCCATGGCCACATATACCTGCGTGTTGATGTAATTTGCAGCTGAATAAAATATATTACTGTGCTTGTGTTTTTTCTGAGTCTCTGTTTCTTCCTTGGTATAGTAATCTTAGAATATACAAGGAAATGGTTTCTATCAGTGCTTGATTTGTGACAAACCCTTAGATACATATTGATTCAATTACATTCATGTCAGTTCAACAAGCAATAATTTCTTGAGATTGCATATGAAAAATCTTCAGGGTCATGAACATTTCATTCAGCAGCAATTTTGACACTGTCATGATGCATTGACTATAGAAGTTTGGCTCGCTCGTATCAATACCTAATCTGCTTGGCAACCTTGAGAACCTCTCTGTTGATTATCAAATCACAATCTTGAAATCATTATCAAATTTCCAATAATATTCTGAAGAGGGCCATTAATTTCACAATTAAATTGATCTTTTGATAGGTACAGAAAGCAATAAGTTGAACATAACAGTTCAATGAAAATTCATATGCAGAGTCTCATCAGACACTTGGTGCAAATTCAATGGCATCTCACCAACAAGGATTTTGCACTGCCGAGCCAAGTGTCCAACCACATAAATTGGAATGTCTTTTCAAAGAGAAAGTAACTTTGTTTATATCTTCAGTCATCGATTTATGGTAAGTCCAACTTTGGCTCTCTATATAGAGGGCTTCCAGGAAAGAAGACTGAAAGCCCTTGATTCTAAACAAAGCCAAACTGTTTGATCATTCATCGATTCTCTCAAAGCTAAGTGAAATCTTTGACCTGATCTCCAAGTTTCACATAGATTTATTACCTTGAAACTTTCAGATCTTTACAGATGTTAGATGCTATCAAAGTGAATATAGAGGAGCAAATGAGTTGGTGAACTAATCTTCTTGTCAATGACTGGGTAAACTTGGGATTCTGTAGACAGGTTACTGCCCAATGCTTCTTTTTGCAGATGTTAGCCATTTTTCTCTGGCTCTATTTTTTTCATTTCTTTTTCGAAAAAGCTTTGTTAGAGGCATATCAGATATCAGCACACTGTGATTCTGTTTGTACCAAGAGTCGCTCATTAGTTGTTTATTCAATCTAGGATACACTGGATAGCTAACTCTACAATCTGTTTGATAGAGTAGGTCCAAGGTGCAGTCTTTTATTGATCTAAATCCATCTTGTTTTTCTACTTTTTAAGGACTCCTTTATCAGTGTCAGATCATTCCTTCCTGATTGAATTGGATCAATGCCCAAAAATCTAAACTCACTTCATGACATAATCGGGTACAAGTCATGCTTATTGCTGATACAAACATATTTTGCCACTCTAGTTCTGATTCCATGGGATATTCAAATTTTCTTCTTTTTAGGAGCTAAACATTCTGATATTGCTATCGGTGAACCTAATGTATATCTCGATAACTTGTCAGCCCAATGTGCTCTACTTATGCCTTGTTTACTTCTAGCTTATGGATCATGCCTGCTTTTCTGTGGTATAGTTTCTCCTCTGCATATATATGCACACCCATCTGATTCTCTGGAAATTGGATGGAGAGAAACTTTTCACTGTTTCATTAGAGAAGTAGAAGCTTACATCTCATAACATTCCTAATGCAGGATCAGCCTGCGGCAAGAATTTTGGAGCTCTGCATTCTTCACCTTGCAATGGCAGAAATAACGGCGATAGGAACAAGGCATCAAATTGTCATAAATGAGGTCGGTCGTCCTCCCTCTTTCAGCCTACCTAGTGGGTTTTATCTTATCTTACTCGTTATTTGATTTCTTTCATGAAGGCGGTTGATCTTGCAAAACGGTTCTGTGATGGCTGTGCCCCTAGGATTATCAATGGATGCCTCCGGACTTTTGTCAAAGATTTCAGTGCAATGGATGCTGTTCAGTCTTAGGAATCATCTAAAACCTGAAATTTAAGGGCATCTTTATAGCATAACAGAGAGGAAGCAGCGGCAAAGGAAAGTTAAAGAAATCCATATTCCTTGTCAAAGCCTAACAGTCAGGTAATTGGGAGGAGGGAAACTGCTGGATTAGTTGTGGTGGTCGAAAGGACTCGACAAATTTCCATTGGTTACTGGGAGAACCAAGAAGGGGAGGAGAAAACAAAATGTACTTAGCCCTAGAATTGAATTGCTATATATGGATTTTTTAAGCATGATTAGAATATTTAGTTTATTTTGATGAGCATTGTGCCCTCTTATGTTCCAGGATAATTCATGAGAATGCATTGTAGATTGCAAGCTTTTGTACTGGTGATATGAAAATCAGGTATTTGCATTTTGTCGTACAAATTATATTGTAAGATGTGTTAAAGTTACAAGGAGAACTTCCCAACTGAATGACTTATGTAGTTTTTGGTAGAAGGGATGCATTTTTTTATTTTCGCTGTAGATTTTGAATATTCTTGGCTTTTGTTCTTCTCTCTTGCCAAAGATTAAGAAATGCTGTAGCTTTGTGATGGAAAAAGATGTTTTATCATTTTGAGGGCATAACATGTCCTATGTTCAACGTACAAAAGGAGTGATTTAAGATGAAGATCCATACGATACCTTATATCGAACATATTATGGAACCAAAGGGGTGATTCGTATATATTCTATCTATGTTTTGACCCAAAAAAACATGAATTCTATTATTTAAGGAACCCTTCATTTTGTGATTTCTTGGTACTTGGTTAGGAAGTCTCCAAGTCATTTAAAATATTATTTTTAAGGATTTTGGATGATAGAGATCAATATGCCTGGCTGTCGTCTCAGTCCTCATCTCGTCAAAAATTTAGAACCAAGCATTTCATTAACAATCGGGATCTTTTGTGATGTGGCCCATGCATTGCAGAGTGTGCTTCCTTAAGTGAGTGCTATTTAGAGATGAATGGCCATCAAATGGTGCGTGTCATGTAGAATATTACATGCACTTATGAATCGTCTTATTTGTGATTGCACAGCATTTTATGGTGCATCACGCACACTGTAGAGAATTCGTGCCCTTTCATTAATCCATCACTTTTTTCTTTGAATTGAATCAGGCTAAAAAAATAATTTGGATGTCAACCGTGGGAGACATTAGTTTTCAAAAGAGTCATATTTTCAAGATATAAAAAGAATAACAACCGGGTAAATATGGATTTATGGGAATACTATTATAAACCCAATTTGTAAACATTTGTATGTTTGGGATTGCCGACCGTTTTACCTTCGTGTCGGCTCTAAATCTGATGGTTCGCATATTTGGTTTGGTGACGCTTAGTAGACTTAAAGCCCACTGCGGGACACCAGAAACAGGCCCTACTGCCTATATAATGGAGCCAGAGCCCCACCCAACCAAATCACAGCGCCACCGCTTGTTAGGGTTTCTCGGCCTCGTCCTCTAGCTTCTCTGGGTGACAAGCCCTAGCCCCTCGGTTCCCCTATTATAATTCTTTTGTTTGTGGATTTTTTGATTCTATCTCTATCCACTTCTTTACCTGTTGGAAAATCTTATGCTAGTTTCTTAGATTACAGGGTCCTGTAGTGCTTCTCTTACATTTTCTTATGATCTGGTGTTCATCTATTGTTGTCTGATGTTTTCTTCTTAAAAGTATTTTAGATTTATGTAAGGATGGCCTAATATTGCAATTGTTTGCTGCTGGATTTTGGGTGCAGCAAGGAATCTATCGTTAGGCCAAATGTTTCTCCTTCCTTTAGCTCCGAATTATCCTTTCTAGGGTTTTTGGTGACAAGGTAGGTACATCTCATCAATTTTTCTCAACTTATATCGATGTATTTCAGGAATTTGGTCGATTACATTTGCATTCTTTTTCTTTTCCTTTTGTTTTGTTGTGATTTGGTTTATGCATTCTATAGGCATGATGTTGGATGATGAAGCGAATCATTCGGATTCCCATTGATTTCCATAAGATGATATTGTTAACCAGCTACTTCTGACAACATTATGCCATCTCCCTTGTTCGTCAAGTAAAGATTGGGTTTTTGATTCGTTTTGGTTACTTGGTTTTAAATTCTCTGTGGTTACCTTCTGTTCTTCAATTTTGTTAACATATGGTTCTTATTTCACAATATTGGAAATTTTGATGGGCCTGTGATGTGAGAAAAATATATTTGCTACTCTTGATGGGGAAACCCATCTGATGACAATCAACCACCAAGATCTCTGAGGCTCTGCCTTCCACTACCCTATTCAGGTCTTCATTTTACTGTTTAAACATCTTACTTTTCTATTTAAATGTTGTATGTTTAAAAATTTAACTATGGTCACATAGTATAAATGTCATCAGGTATCCTAAATATTCACATAGTTTAATTATTTTCATGAGCCTCTGATGTCAGAAAATATTTGCTACTCTTGATGGGGAACCCATCTGATGATCATCGACCACCAAGATCTCTGAGGCTGTGTTTTTTTTTTTTCCTTCAAAAAATCATTTCTATTTAAGTATTGTATGTTTAAAAATTGGTTTAATTACTAAATTGATCTTTTTGAAGTTTAGGCTAAAATTTATTTGGGTCCCCAAGCTTTCTAAAGTTACAATACCATCTGTTATTATGTTACAAATCTGATTCATTTAAGCCATTATCATCAATTTTCCATTGCTAATCAAATAGAACTAGATAGATGGTTTTTTCTTTCTTTCTTTTTTTTTTTTTTAATTATGATGTAGAGAAGAGGCCACTTACAGGGCCAAGACATGGAAGAAAGAGACAATTGAGAGGAAAAATTGCCACATTAGTCGAGTATTGGGGAAAATTTCTATCAAAATAAGATAATAAATCAAATTGATTTAAAAAATGATAAAATTCAAAAATTTAAATTTTTTTGTTGTTGCTTTGACAACTTTCATAGTATATTTAGTTCCATCCTTTGCTACTATCCTTGTTGAAGCAATCTTAATATATCATGCTATTCTTGGTCGCAGTGGAAGTCATGCAATAAACTCATGTGGGTTTGATGTTGGAAATAGAAGAGATGATGAATAAAGAGACCATTGGACTTGTCTTACAATTTCAGTAACATATTTGTTGCTCATCTCACTGATAGATGCATATATCTTCTTCCATTATTGAGAAGATGGATTTATAAAATCCAAAGAAAATAAGAAAACTATTAGAACGAATTGTTATTAGAGCAGAAGTTTCATATGACGATATTTTGCTATTGAAATATTAGAACCTCTTTTGACTCTTGTTCTATTTGCTTAAAAGATTCTTCCCACTTTGTTTTAGCTTAGAAAATTCTAGATGTATGGTTATCCAAAATTGGTTTGCTATTCCGATCAGCATTTTCTAATTTGAGTTTCACATTCCAGAACCAAAAACTAAAATAAGATGATAAACATTAGAACACACTAGCTCTTTTCGTCAAGGACACTAAATTGGTAGTATCCACTAAAAGTTTCTCTTCTTCAATCTAGATTATTCTTCAATCTAGATTATTCCTATTTATCAAGCCAAATGTGCAGTATTGGATCATAAATATACTTGCCCTTCACCTGATGTATCAAAACTAAGTCATTTTGAATTTTTTTTAAATTTCTTTCCTATCTCATCAAGCAATCTAAGAATAAGTTTCAACATTGCCCATATATGATCCGAATTAAACATTAGCAAAATCTGATAAACAATTGAACTAGTTTCACAATATGGGTTTGTAGGATGAAAAAATTAAATAATTGGCCTCTCAATATTTTTTTTTCTTCTTCTCAAAATAGGCTTATTTCTTTCTTACTATGTTGGGGATTTTCTCTCCAACAATTGACAAAAGTTTCTCCTAATAATCTATTTTTGCTATGTCTTAGTCCTATTAGCGGCTTTTTATTTTGCCACATCATAAAAAAATATGCCATCATAGTTTCATTTGATTAATGACAGAAAAGTGATGGCGACGACAGAAAAGTGACGGCGGCGGTGATGGCTTAAATGAATCGAGTTTATAACATCAGGGATGGTTTTGTAATTTTTGAAAAGTTGGGGGCTCAAATGATTTTTAGTCTATACTTTAGAGATCAATTTAGTAATTAAGCCTTAAAAATTTAAACTATGCGACCGTAGTCAAAATTTCATGACGTAATTTTATAGTCCAAAGCGCCTGAATAACTTTTTGAATGTTACAAGAAAATGTTGGCTGAATATTAGGATTTTAGATCAAATGCTTGTTAGATTTTAAATAATTGGCGGTCATTTTACATCTGGATCCTTTTACTGGCGTTTGGCCTTGTAACTTATCTTGAGGCGTCTGTTAAAATTTGTGTGTGTACAACTTCACAACCATATGTTGGTCAAGGTTTGGAAGATGAATAATGATCAATGGAATTTGAGTTGATTTTACTGATTAGCTAGATAATTTGAACTTTTACACAGATTGATGGTAGTAGTTAAGAATATGGCACTTGGCGTTGGATATATTTTATTTTTTAATAATTTTTTTTAAAAAATTAGAGAATGGATTTTGGATCTTCAAATTTGTGGTTACAACCACATTCTCAACTCATCTACGCTCAACTTATATACATGGTGGCTAGGAACATTAATGAGTACATTAGTAATTGGATCTTTTGTTGTCTGGGATCTAGACATGATGATCCTTGTTTCTCTTTCTCATTTTAGCTATTCATATTCCAAGTCTCCTAACAAGGCTACCTTGAAAGGCTTATTAGAGGGATTTGGTAATGCTTGGATGCATGGAGGCACCAAAATCTTGCAATATGCATATGATACCCTTGTTTCATTCATGCCAACAAGGAGCAAATTTATGTGCCAAAGTTCATCTTATGCTGGTTCGAGTTAATTGTTGGGCTTTCACTGAACTTTCAGAAAAGGTCAATAACTATATATAGGAAGCAAGATTGGATGGACAACCTTATGTGCCAGATGGTTCAACTGCTTGTTTACCCCTCTTCCCTTCATTTATCTTGGGCTATTAGTCAAGTCTAAAAATCTTTTATTTCTGCTTGAAAGAGCAAACTCCTTTCATTTTGGGTAGGGGTGGCAATTGGGTTGGGTCAGATAGGTCGGATACGGATCGGATCAAAAAATCATCAATTCAAATTCAATTTATTTATTAAATAGATCAAAATTTAGATTTGAATATGATCTGTTATTAAACAGATAAACCGACTTGACCGGTTTAATCTTTTATTAAATAGGATAAATTATGTTAAATGGGTTAAACAGATTAAATAGATTAAATAAGTCAGGTTAGATGGTCAAAAATAGGTTAAGTTAGTTTTAAACATATTTTAAATGGGTTAAATAGATTAAATGGATTAAATAAATTATTTGATTCAGTTTGATATGAAAATTAAACGGATTAAATTGGTTAAATAGATTAAATATCTAAAATTTAAATTTGATCTAAATATTAAATAGATTAAATGGATAGATCTATTTACTCTAAATTTGTTTATGGTAGATCGAACACGGATTGAGTTATTGGGTTGGATCATATTTTGTCGGCTCTAATTTTGGGATAGACTAATCTTAGTTTTAATAGTTTTGCCTTAATTCATGTCATTTTACATGATGCTAGCATGGGTCATCAAATGTACGATCAAGTTAGGAGTTTCTTATGGAAGAGGTATTTTCAACTATGGGGATTTCATGTTTTGTAAATTGGAAGCTCTTTGCTTAGATAAAGCTAAGAGCTCTCTAAGAGTGAAGGATCTAGGCTTGGTGAATTAATCACTTGTCACTATTAGAGAATATCAGAAAATATCATGAAAGATTTTTAGTAGATATTAGAAAATATCATGAAATATCAAAAAATATCAAACAGATTTTCAGTCGATATACGATATTAGAGAATAGTAGAAAATATCAGAGAATATTTGAAAAGATTTTAAGCTAATGTACCATATTAAGAAGTGTTGGTGCAGAAATTCATCGGTGTCGGAGAAGCTGGAGTCGAGGATGCCGCGGTCGCCGTCGGGACCTGTAAAAGAAGTCTAAACCGAAGTTGGGTTGCTCTGGCAAGACTCTCCGACGCTCAAGTCAGTTCTCTGCCTCAACAAGAATGAAAATTTTAGCAGAGTTTTTAGATAGAGACGATAGCTTAGAAATAACGTATCTGGGGTCCCTATTTATAGGAAGAGGGCGTAACAAACCGATAGCGACGCCTGCAACCGTCTGGTGGTGGGCCGTTCAGAGCCATGAGTGATTTGTTACGGAGAGTAGTGGGATGGAGTCGTGGCTATCGTCCGGGCCTGCCACGTGGAGTTTGTTGTGGAGAGTGGAGTGATGTCTGTTGTCGTGACTTGTCAGAACATGATGGAGCCGCGTGGGATCCGTTACAGGAGGTGGAGCAGAATAGTGGCCATCGCTGTGACCTGTCAGGGGGTTTGAGCCTGTCGGTCGAAGCTCGATGGGGGTGTCTGGAGGAGCGGAGTAGCTCTATCTGAGAGGAGCTCGGATGTTTCAAGGTTGCTGACGAATCGCTGTCGACAGGTGCCTTAGGTGTTGGCGT
>KE506961.1:106324-121404 GCA_000441515.1 Elaeis oleifera
TTCTTTAATCTTATTTGCTTTCTTAGTTAACTTTTTAAATTATTACTATTTTATTTTAATTTTTAATTATTTTTTATTAAAAATTATTAAAATTAATTTATAAATTAAATTATAATTTTTTTTGCTTTATATAATATAACATAAAAAAAAATAAGACACCACATAATACTTAACTAAAATAGAGAAACTAATTAAATCTTAAAATCTCTTACTTGTAGTGGACTCTTGCTCTCTTTGCATAGCATCTTCATAAAACATCTTAAGGGCACAAACCCTAATCAAGATAAGATGAAGATTTCATCATCCTTCTTTGACCCACAAACCACCATCCTTCATATTGCATTGACCTAAACCATAACTTAAAATCAATTAGACGTTGTCCCCTAAGAACTCTCGAGCTCAATAGGATAAGGGATCCTAAGAGTTAGATCTGGTTAGGATTAGTTAGTTTGACTGGTGTCTACAAAAGTGGTTCAGAGACTACATCTCGAAGAAAGATGATTATTTAATTGATTTCATTCGCTTATCTGACCAACTCAGTTGGTGTCTAAAGAAATCAATGGGGGACCCCACCAACTTTATACTTATCTAACCAGTTGAATGGTTAATCTTTTACTTAGAGCACTCGAAGGTGACCTTGGAATAATTAGGAGCTGTCTAAAATTAGGATAACCCTTAGCTAGGATTGACTGCATAACTTGATTGCTAACCCACAAACATTAACTCTAATTAAAATACTCTTTTCTATTGTCTCTAGCTTTAGGACTCCTTAGGCTCTCATCTTTAGAACTCTCTTCTCATCTATCTCTCCTTCCTCCTTTCTTTCTTCTATTAAATAAAAAAATTATAAAATAACTAAAATTTTAACTTTCTTCTTGGACAAAGATATCTGATCGATTAGTGAGAATAGATCCAAACCCTATATCTAGTCAGATAGACCTTAAGCCTACCATAGGTGAACCCGAATATGAACCTCGGGTCCTGAAAGATCTTTGCTACCCAGTTGGGTCAGTCCAACCCTCATGTATCTAACTGCCATAAACTGATGTCAATTTTGAAATTAAACCCCAGGTTATAAACATGCTTCCTAAATTCATTGGAATCGAGGATGCATATATTTTTATGAGGAAATTTGAGGAAATATGCACCACAATGCATCTCCAACAGCTCACTGAGGATGCTGTGAAACTTAGACTGATCAATTTTGTCCTTAAGGATAATACCAAAAAATGGTTATACAGTCTTCCTAACCAATCTATAGCATTATGGGAGGGTTTTGTTAAAGTGTTTCTGAAAAAATTTTTCTCACACCATAAGACTGTCAAATTTAGGAATGAAATTAATCAATTTTATTAATTACTTGGTGAATCTTTTTGAAAGTGCTTTGATCATTTTAAGAATCTTTTGAGTCAATGCCTACACCATGAAATAGAGACTTGGAGACTATGTCAAATCATTAATGAAGGACTAGATCCAGACTCTAGAACCATACTAGAATCAATGTGTCAGGGTCAATTCATGAACAAAATGCCTGTAGAAGCCTGACAATTTCTAGAGGACCTAATAAAAAGAGCCTATCATAGAAGATTACTAGGGAACCCGATAGACTCACACCTTCAAGAGGGGGTGTACATCAAGTTCAACCTTCTCTAACTGAAGAGGCTAAATTTATATCTTTGATATATAGGATAAAGGCCCTAGAACTCAAAGGACACACCCAACTGAGCCAAGTTTCAACATCCACTTGCAATGGGTGTAATGCCACAAACCACACAATGGAAGGATGTCCTTTCTTGATGGGTCCAATCGAGAACGAAGTAGCACAGGTGAATATAGCCTATCAGAGACCCACAAATGACCCCTATGCACCAACATACAACTCAGGATGGAGGAATCACCCCAATTTTCTTAATCATGAGGTCAAACTCAAGTAGACCTGTCTTCACTTAACCCAACTCCAGATCCACTCAATCATCAAATAACCCATCAAGTTTCGGCAATGATCAAAGGTTTAACTCGCTAGAAAAGAGTCTAGAAGTTCTGACGAAATCAATTGCTAACACCAACACTATATTAAACAATTTCATACAGACCACAGGCCAGCTTTTAACTTCCAACACCCACACTATTGTCCGCTTAGAAATGTAGTTAGATCAATTAGCCATGACTTTGAGTGAAAGACAAAAAGATAAACATCGAGTCAGTCCGAGGCTAACCCTAGGATCTAAAAAAATTAAGGACCACAACAAAGAGTCCAGATCGACCAATTAAATATAATTCACACCTTAAGGTCTGAAAAACAAGTAGATAACCATGTCGGTATACCTGAAGATCAAGATGATTCATTGTCTGAACTATCTCATGAGCAATTGATCGATCAGATCGAGTCTAAGAAGCTTGAATCAATAGAGTTTGATGAATCACTCAAGCCACTTGTAGAATCCACCTCAGGATTTAAGCGAGTCGAGATATCACCCACCAATCCTATAGCTTCTTTTCCAAATAGACTTAGGTCCAACAAACACTCAGTCCATATGGATCAAATCTTAGAGATGTTTAAATAGGTGAAAGTAAATATCTCTCTACTAGATATGATCTAACAAGTTTCTACATATATCAAGTTCCTCAAAGACCATGCATAAAGAAGAAAACTACCAACATTCCCAAGAAAACTTTCTTGACGGCTAGCGTGAGCTCATATCTTTCGAGCCACATACCTATCAAGTACAAAGATCTAGGATCTCCTACAATCTCTTATGTCATTGGAGAATAATCATCGATAGGGCCTTATTAGACTTAGGAGCTAGTGTGAACATCTTACTATGAAAAACTGAGGATAGGAGAATTAAAGCCTACAAAAATCGCATTGCAATTGGCAGACCGATCAGTGAGGGTACCTAATAGAGTTGTGAGGGTGTGCTAATCAAGGTCAATAATTTTATTATCCTGTGGATTTTGTGATCCTCGAGACTGAATCAGTGTCTAACCCAAAAGATCACATCCCAGTCATCTTAGGAAGACCATTCTTAGCAACCACCAATGTTCTAATCAATTGCTGCAGTGGACTCATGAAGCTCTCATTTGGAAACATGTCCATTGATCTTAATATTTTCAATCTTGAAAACAAACAGACCAACTTGTTGACGTAAACCTGATCCAGGATGAGATCTATGAGCCTATTGACCTGGGGAAGAAGATTTTGACTGTGATCTTTGGTCGGACCAAGAATCTGAAATAGCTTATAAAATTTTTTCATCTAGTGACCAAAGAGTTCATCCACAATGGCAACCACTTGTCGAATACTTGTAAGGATGGATGAATCAATACACAAATTATCGATTGAGGAAGCACTGAAACTAAAACTCAAAACACTCTCTGAGCATCTCAAATATACGTATCTAGGTCTATCAGAAATTCTGCCCGTAATCATCGCATTAGACCTACATCAAACCCAAGAAGAAAAATTTTTAGCTATCCTCAGAGAGAATAAGAAAGCCATAGGCTGGACCATGGTTGACATCAAAGGGATCAGTCCTTCAATTGTCCAACATCGAATTTATTTAGAGGAGGAAGTCAAGCCAATTAGAAACCCCCAAAGAGACTTAACCCAGTTATGAAGGAGGTAGTGAAGAAAGAGATTCTCAAGTTACTAGACAATGGAATTATCTACCCTATTTCAGATAGTTCATGCGTTAGCCCAATTCAAGTAGTGCCCAAAAAGTCAGGGGTAACAGTGGTCCAAAATGAAGTAAATGAGTTAGTACCGACTAGAGTCCAAACTAGATGGAGAGTCTATATTGATTATAGAAAATTGAATGCAGCCATCAGAAAGGATCATTTTTCTCTACCATTCATTGACCAAACGTTGGAAAGATTAGTCGGATATGAGTTTTATTATTTCTTGATGGATATTTTACTTCAATCAGATTTCTAAAGCACCAAAAGATCAAGAGAAGACCACATTTATCTATCCATTTGAAACTTTTGTCTATAGACGCATGTCCTTTGGTTTATGCAATGCTCTATCTACTTTTCAAAAGCGTATGGTCAGTATCTTTTCTGACATGATCAAGAGATTTCTAGAAATATTTATGGATGATTTTTTATCTTTGGCTCCATCTTCTCTAAGTACCTACATCACTTAAGACTAGTTTTAGAAAGGTGTAAGGAGAAACACTTAGTGCTTAATTGAAAAAATACCAATTCATGGTCAAAGAAGGTATAGTACTTGACCATATTATCTCAAAGAAGGGCATTAAAGTAGACAAAGCTAAAGTAGATCTGATTATAAATCTTCTACCACCCAAATCAGTTAAAGAAATCCACTCATTTTTAGGATATGCTGACTTCTATAAGAGGTTCATCAAAAATTTCAGCAAGATAACTTGACCATTGACTATTCTTCTTGCCAAAAACATCAAATTTGATTTTACTTCTAAGTGCCTTGATTCTTTTGAGCATCTTAAAAAGGCACTGATATCTGTACCCATCATTAACACACCTAACTAGACCCAACCCTTCGAACTCATATGTGATGCATCTGATCACGCCATCAGAGTCATTTTAGGATAAAAAATTGATAAGCTGTCGTGAGTTATTTACTATACTAGTAAGACCCTTAATAACGCGTAGCTTAATTACTCCATAACTGAGAAAGAGTTCTTGGCTATCATCTTTGCTCTGAAAAAATTTAGATCTTATTTGGTTGGATCATATATCATTGTATACACTGATCACTTAGCCATTAGACATCTTCTGTCAAAGAAAGACGCCAAGGTACACTTGATCCGATGGATTTTGCTTCTTCAGAAATTTGATCTAGAAATCAGGAATAAGAAGAAAATCGAAAATGTAGTGGCTGATCACCTGTCCCGATTGACCGATGCATTCTCTAACAAACCATCAATAGAAGAGTCTTTTTCTGACGAACAACTCATGTCCATAATCAAAAAACTATGGTACACTGATATTGTCAATTATTTAGCCACTGGTAGGATTTTCTCTCACTGGATCACTCAGAATAAATACAAATTCTTTGCCTAAGTAAAATATTTTATTTAGGACGATCCATATCTATTAAACAATATCCTGACCAAATCATTAGAAGATGTGCCCCGAATTATGAGATCAAAAGTATCATATCTTTTTATCACAACCAAGCCTGTGGTGGCCATTTGGATCTAAAAAAACTGCCGTAAAAGTTCTCCAATGTGAATTTTATTGGCTTAATCTATTTAAGAACGTACATGAGTACTGCAAAGCCTACACTAGATATCAACAAGTAAGACGAATCACAAAAAGAGACATGATGCTATTAAATTCGATCTTAGTTGTTGAGATTTTTGATGTGTGGAATATCGATTTCATGGGATCACTTCCAAACTCTTTGAAAATGAATATACCCTGGTGGTTGTTGATTATGTGTCCAAATGGATAGAGGCAGTGCCATGTCAATCCAATGACAGCAAAGTTGTTATCAAATTCCTAAAAAAAACATCTTCTCTCATTTTGGAATCCCTAGAGCCATTATAAGTAATCAGAGAGCATATTTTTGTAATTGATCCTTTACATCTCTAATAAAAAAGTACAATATTATTTATAAATTGGCCACATCCTATCACCCTCAGACTAGTGGACAAGTCAAAGTCTCTAATCATCAAATCAAATAAATCTTAGAGAAGACTATAAGCACCAATAGAAAGATTGATCATTGAAGCTAGTGGATGCTCTTTGGTGTATCGCATTGTCTTCAAAACCAACTTAGAAATATCTCTTTATAGGCTTGTATTTGGTAAAGCATGTCACTTACCAATAGAGCTTGAACATAGGGCTATGTGGGCCATCAAAAAATTGAATATGGATCTAGATAAGGCTGGGCAATATAAGAAGCTACAAATTGATGAACTCGAGAAAATTAGAAATGAGACATACAAAAATGCTAAGATATATAAAGAATGAATTAAGATATTTCATAATCGAGCAGTTCTTAGAAAATCATTTTCTCCTAGTTAAAAAGTTCTTTTGTATAACTCTAGGCTATATTATTTTTTGAAAACTTAAGTCTAGATGGACAGGGCCCTATATAGTAAAAAAAATTTCTCTCATGGGGTTGTAGAGATCAAGAACCCAAGCAATGATTCTACTTTTAAAGTAAATGGATAACGATTAAAACTATTCTTGGAGTTGCCTACTGAAGTTGAGGAGGAGGTCATGGTTCTCCATGAACCTATTTATACTAACTGATTTTGTATCATGGATTTAATCTGACTGAAGAATTGAAACTTAACACTTTTTGGAAGGTAATCCAAAATTTTTATTTCTCTAATCCTTTGCTTTAGCGATTTTATTTTTTTTGAAATAATAGACCGCTCTATGTGGAAGCATCTATCAATAAATGAGTATACTTAGTCCAAGTGACATATCTCTTTATTTTATTTATCTGTCTTTATTTTATTTTTCTTACTCCATTGAAGATAATGAAAATTAAGTTGGGGGTAAGGGTAATTAAAAAAAATTTAAAATCCTTGAACAAGTTACTATTTAGCATTTAGGTACCTGATTAGGTTACTAATTTGAGTAAAATTAAGTATTTTTTTAAAGTAAATTGATGTATAGATTAGAAAGTTTGCGAGATATCGAGGGATCGAGTATTAAGAAAATCCAATAAAGAGTTAAATTTTGAACATAAATATTTTTGCTACAAGCACTTCTAATTTCTTCTACCAGTATCAAAGAAGAGTTTACTTTCTATGAATTTGTATAAAGTAATTATATATTTTTTCATATAGAATAAAAAAAAGAGAAAAATAATTTTTAAGTACTTCATACTGAGTAATCGGGCCTCTTTGCCTAAACAAGCATAGAGTTTCACGTTAAAAGGTGTGAAAGGCAAAAAAATTTTGTTGTAAAATTAGTCTTAACTTGTAGCCTATTTGATTCGAGTAAGTAAGTTCGAGGGATATTTTATACCTAATGTCCTAAAGTCAACTGGTTTGGAAGTCATTGGTTGAAAACTCGCTACATGGATCAGACAAAAAGCTCAAGAAGTTAAAACACTTAATAGCGGTACAATATTAAAAATTTTTAAAAAATAAAAAAATCAATAAATAAAGGATGGAAGTAATACTACACTTATCCATATGAAGGTAGATGATTTAGAGATAAAGACAGGAGTAATTTAGAAAAAATTCAAAAAAATTAATATTTTTGGCTTAACTTCCACATTAATTAGTAATAATACTCCAATGACATTCCTCACTCATGCTTTACTGAACATCAAAGATCTTTTTTTTAAATTGCCTGATAAAACTCGAAACTCTAAGCTAAATAGTACTTAGAACGAAATCTTTCTTTACTCGAGGACAAGCAAAGTTCAAGTTGGGAGGTGTGATAAATATCATAAATATATTAGTAAAAGCATCAATTTATTAATTAATTTATTTTATTTAATAAGAGTTGATGATTCTATTGATCTTTTGTAGAAAAGATGATTGTCAATGTAAAGAGTTCGATTCGAGGCTTAGAAGAACTCAAATTTGGAGCAAATCAGATCTAAAATGGATCTTGAATTGAGACCCAAAGGAAGCTTAAAATTCAAGCCAAATTGGGCTCAAAATCAGTCCAAAATCAAGCTAAAATCGAACCCAATCTGATCCAATTAATCGGCTGGTGCATGGTGGACCGACCGACTAGTCCACAGGCAATGGGGTGCGGTCCATGAAATTTTTACCACGATCTTTGTTGCAGTCCATCAGGCGAGGTGGCTTCTGTGCGCCATCGGATGGTCGAAAGGGCACAGAACACTTGATCGGATGGCTAAAAACACTCTTTATCATATCCAGCGATGGTGGCCCACTGAGATAGCGTGATCCAACGGTCCGGAAGTGAGCTTTGCATGATCCAACGGTTGGAATCGTTGCCGACTGAAGAATAAAGTCTGGGAGAGTTTTTCTTGCACAATCTAACGATTCTCATTCAATCTGGAGAAGGATCCAATGGTCAGAAATGCAGCCAACTTGATTTAGGACATTTTGAGGTGGGATTTTGGCCATTTGATCAGATCGAACAGTGGGCATGGGTAGAAGAGTTTGAACATGATATAGAGCCCAGTTTAAGTCGATTTCAACTTGATTTCAACCCTATTTTCGGCTCTATAAAAGGGTGACTATGAGAAACAACAAAGGGGCAGGCAGAAGCAAGCCGACAGCCGCAGCTGAAGTTTTCTTTATTCTTTTTTCTTTAGTTTTGTTTTAGGATTCGAGAGAGAGGAAGAATGAAGGAGATTGCTTTAGAAAGAGGAGGTACTGTGATAGAGTTTCAAATTTTTCGAAAGATGTATCCAGGAGCCATGTCTGACTAAGATACAGTCTAAGGAAGAGTACAGATGTTCTTACATAATTTATATATTTATTTTTATTTATATAATTAATAAAATACTTTCAAATTCTATTTAATTCTTTTATGCTTAATTCTTGAATAAGTTACCTATAGGTGGGATGGATCATGATAGTGACAGGATATGGTTCATGCTCAGCAAAGATAATTTATTTTATGATTTAATATTTATATAACCTGTTAGGATCTGTACAATCAAATCTTTTGATAGCCTATACTTGTGGGACAGATCATGATCTTAACAATATATAGTTCGTCTTCGGCAAGATAACCTATGCTTGAGATTGGTTTGTAAGATTGCTAATTGATTATGAATTTAATTGCTTAGATCAGAATAAATATCAGAATTTATGTTTGTAATTATCTAGAAACCTGAAGATATCTTTTTCATTATCTATCTCTCAATTTCATCTTTGATTAAATTAGTTAGTATTAATTAAATATCATCAATTTTAAGAATTAAATTTTTTTTGCTTAGTTAATTGCATCTCAACCCTCTGATCTCTATGGATATGATCTCGACTCATCCTATCTACATAGTAGTGAGTTAGATTTATTTTTGACTACCTACGACAGTGACTAGTGGCTTAGACATTTAGTTATCTAATTGGTTCTAATTTGTCCTTGTTTGACATATGGGACCATCGAAAAATGACCACCATTGAAAGGTGACCACTAGCCGATGGGTTTTGGTTGCTATATTCTTATAATTACCTTCTTATTTTTTCTGATGATGATCCATATTAAATGGATATTGAAGAGACTGGCTCCATAGACTGCTATGGCCTTTTTTTCTTCTATCCATATGATATGTTAAAGCTGATGGATGCTGATGGATTTTGCTTGCTATATTATTATAGTTGCCTTCTTATTTTTTCTCATAATAATTCAAATTTAATTAATGGTATTGAAGGAAATAGCTCCATAAATTACTATGGGCTTTTTTTCTTGTTCCCATATGATGTCTAAAACTTGATGGGTGTCGATGAATTTTGATTGCTATATTTTATGGTTGTCTTTTATTTTTTTGATGATAATTTACACTAAATAGATATTAAAGGGATTGGCTCCACTGATTTTAAAGAAGTGGCTCTATAGATTGCTATAGTCTTTTTTTTATTCCCGTATGATGTATTAAAGTTGATGGATGCCATTGAGTTGTGCTTTTAGCTTATAGTAGTAGAGTTCTTTATAATCGAAAGCAAAATAGCACTCTTTTATTACCTCATTGGCTCTATATATTATGTTCATATCACTCCCGTTGCTACAGATAATATATGTAATACATTTGGCATGAGGTATGCTTGGGCTCTTTTCTTGTTCCATATAATGTCTTAAAGCTGATGGGTATCGATGGATTTTCTTGCTATATTCTTATGGTTGCCTTCTTATTTTTCTGATGATAATCCAAACTTAATTAATAGATATTGAAGAAAATGGCTTCACAGATTGCTATGAGTCTTTTTTTCTTGTTCCGATATAATGTCTAAACCTGATGGGTGTTGATGGATTTTGATTGCTATATTTTTATGGTTGCTTTCTTATTTTCTCTGATGATAATTTAAACTAAATGGATATTGAAGGGACTGGCTCTACTAAGTTTTAAAGAAGTGGCTCCATAGATTGCTATAGCCTCTTTTTTTATTCTCATATAATGTGTTAAAGCTGATGAGTGTCGTTGGATTTTGCTTTTAGCTTACAGCAGTGGAGTTCTTTATAATCGAAATAAAAAAATGATACTCTCTTATTATCTCACTGGCTCTCTATATTATGTTCATATCACTCCCATTGCTGCAAGTAATACATATGATATATTTGGCATGAGGTATGCTATAGGCTCTTTTTCTTGTTTCCATATGATGTCTTAAAGCTGATGGATATCGATGGATTTTTTTACTATATTCTTATAGTTGCCTTTCTTTTTTTCTGATGATGATCTAAACTTAATTAATGGATATTGAAGAAAATGGCTTTATAGATTACTATGGGTTCTTTCTTTTGTTCCCATATGATGTCTAAAAATTGATAGATGCTGATGGATTTTGATTGCTATATTCTTATAGTTGCTTTATTATTTTTCTTAATGATGAACCAAACTAAATGGATATTGAAGAGACTAGCTCCACTGATTGCTATGGTCTCTTTTTCTTGTTCTCATATGATGTCTTAAAGCTGATAAATGCTAATGGGTTTAATTACGATATTCTTATGGTTATCTTCTTATTTTCATGATGATGATCCACACTTTAGCATATTGGACTCTATTATTTAGGATATGTTGCTTGGATTTGTATGTTGGATGGTTGACAGCGTTGCTTGGTTCTATTATCTTTCAATAAATTTATAGATGTGCTCAGTAGAGTAGGAAAGGTATGTTAGCCAGCTTTGATGATTCCCTGGCACTCCTTGTGGCATGCATCCTCTTTTTCAATCTCACTACCTCTTGGACCCTTGTATGTTTTGGATGGCTTGCTATTTTTACAAAACAGTTGGCTGCTTGTCCCTTCTACTGAAACCTCTTAGTTACATATGATTATCTATTTTTCTTGAGGATATGCTATATATATGGTATGCACACTTGTGCATCTATGGCTGTGGAGTATTTGTTTTCTTATTTATCTATGGCTGATGATGAATTTTGATTCTGAAACTGAGATACAAGGCCCTAGATATGTTACTTTTGAGACTATTCATGGGTGTTTCTATATGCAGTTTCTTCATGAATTTTACTCCTACTGCCAGTCTATGCAAAGTGTGATTGTGTTGAGGAATGAATTTTGCTATGGCTATATTTTCTTCCTTTTCCATCTGTTTGGGCTTACTGTATTGCCTTATCATGATATACATCTTTCCCAACAACAGATTCAGCTGCTACAGGTTGTTTGGCTTGATTCTGTCATGGAACTCTTTGCTATATTTATGGATCTTCTTCATCCTTTGCCGCTGTACAAAATTTTCTTACAATACCAATGACAATCTCCTTACTCACATATTCTTCTTTTCATGGATATCATATTTTGGCTGATTTCGCACTCTATATATTTCACTCTGGTGCCATCTTTCTTTTCTAGGATCTTATCTTATTTTGCTTACTATTATGTAACTCTGCTTATCTATTTTTTCTCACAAGTTATATTTTTGTATTTCTTAACTGAGACTGCTATTCATATTTTGCTTTATTTTCGGTTCAATGAATGAAATTATAGTTTTTATCAAAAAAAATGAATTTGGAGATATTGTAATAGAAAAAAATTAATGACTTCGAATTTATTTTTTTATTGACTTAAAATTAGCGATCAATTTTACAATAGATATTTTTATAAAAAATTTGAAATATTTAGGGAATGATTTTGTTAATAAAAATATTTTAATAAAATTAGCGATTGATTTTACGATCGATATTTAATTAAAAATTTAAAATAATTAATGATCGATTTTATGATCGATTTTATTAATAAAAATATTTAATAAATTAGCAATCGATTTTGTGATCGATATTTTGATTAAAAAAATTATAAATAATTAGTGACTGATTTTGCTATCGATTTGTTAATAAAAAATATTTTAATAAATTAATGATCGATTTTATGACTGATATTTGATTAAAAAATTATAAGTAATTAGTGATTGATTTTGTTAATAAAAATATTTAATAAATTAGTGATCGATTTTGTAATGGATATTTTAATTAAAAATTAAAATAATTAGCAATCGATTTTGTGATCAATTTTGTTAATAAAAAATATTTTAATAAAAATTAGTGATTGATTTCATGATCAATTTTGTTAATAAAAAATATTTTAATAAAAATAGTGATCGATTTTGTGATCGATATTTTAATTTAAAAATTTAAAATAATTAGTAATCAATTTTACAATCGATTTTGTTAATAAAATATTTAATAAATTACTAAATATATCGTAAATTTAATATTTTTTATCGATCGCTAAATTGGTCGTAAATTTAATTAATTTTTTATTTTTGGTAGCTAAATCGATCGTAAAATATTACGACCCAAAAAATCAATCGTAAATATTTTGCGATCAAAGTTTTTACAGCCAACTTTAATCGATCGCAAAATCGATTACAAAAAATATTAGTGACTAATTTTTGCTTTTTAGCAACCATTTTTTTGGTTGCTAAATCTCTATTTTCTTATAGTGAGCCACCAAGAAAATGGTCCAAAAAAGAATTGCATGATTTTTAAAGCATCAAAAAATAAGAAAAAAATAAAGAAGGAAAGGGAGGAAGAAGACTCAAGATGGGAGTCTTCTTCTTCAAAGGATTTGGATTGTGGCCGGACTTAGGGCTCCTCTTTATAAGAGGAGATCCATTTTCCCTCCACGATCACCACACAGAGATCCCCTCTCTCTCGCCATCTTTCTTCCTTTATTTCTCTTTTGTTTCTAGACTATCTTCACCTTGTTCGATGAAATCATGGCCAAACCATCAGAGAAGATAAGATCTTTCAAATCATCTTCCTCTCAATTCCTTTTAGTTCATAAAGCTTTAATTTCAGCTATTTTTTGCCAAAAATTTCTATTAAAAAAATCAGATCTTGATTTCCCTATTTCCTTCCATATTTTTTCTTGATTTCTGGCACCATTCATTGTCGTTGATTGCTGGATAAGGACCCTTAATTGCACCGCCATGGGCTACATCCTCAGCCACTATCATCCCGATGAGGACTCCTCTATTTTGGGGATAGGGGCGATTCAAAGTGAACCCCCTGTTCACTCAAATGTAAGGGAAGAGGAAAAGAAGAAAGAAAAAAAAGAAAAGAAAAATACAGAAGAAAGTTCTCTCTCCTCTTTTTTCCTCTCTTTCTCTCTAGTTTCTCTTTAATTTCTCTATCTAATTTTCTCTCTATAGTTTTCTCTCTCCATTGTTAGATCCAGTAAAGGATTTCTATCGATTTTGATGGATCCTGATGAAAAGATCCTAATTCATAACTGTTGGACAGCATACCGGCCACCCATCTTGGTCTTTATCGAATTGTTAGATTTTGGTCATTTTCAATTTCTATTAAGTCATATGTATACTAATTCAATCATGATTTGATTAAATCATCTTATAATTTTAGTTATTTAGTAAAACTATTAAAAAATTAGAACACAATCCTGGCCTAGAGATTTGTCGAGGTGCATACTTTTAGAACCTCAAAAACCTCCTCTTTCATGATAGTTTTAATAAGAGATTCATTCTATTCAATTATCCCCTATGTCCATAATAGGCCATTCAAGATCCTACACACTTGGATCCATTGCACACCTTAATTGAAAATGATGCACTAGCAAGGATCTAATTGCCTCAGAGTCTTCTATACAATCTCCCTTGGCATTATTCAACAATAGATTCAAATTTGCCGCCTCCTTAACTAGTGGAACTGTGAAACTATTTTGTTTTGTATTTCCTTCCCTTAACCCAGTGGTGCACGATTCCAAACACCTCTTGTAAGAATAAGCTTTTCTGATATGCATGTAACAAGCTAAAGATAGGATCTGTAAGGCCCCCATCTTGTGCTTCTTCTATTTGAATTTGGTATATCTGATCACTTAGTTGCTGCCTCTGGCAATCTGCACTTTATTTCTATCATTTAATAGCTTTTCTGGCATTGTGCAATAATACAGATAGCTTAATAATAGATGAGTAATTTTCTTCACATTTCTAGGCTTGATTTATAACTTCTTGAATGCCATGACAAGCTAGCCACATCTTCTCAGAGCAAAATGGCACCAGGCCCTCAAAGATAGTAAGCAGGAGGGAACAATGGTTAGACGCAATCTATTGAGGTGCTTAATATGTGACTCAAGAAACAAATCAACCGATTGGTCAGAAGCAAAAAATATAGTCAATCTTTTCCAAAATTCTAGCTTATCCAAACTTATTGTTGCACCAGATATAGTGTGGCTCCCAGTAACCCAAGTCAACAAGATCGCTTTGTCAGAAAAAGGCTCTACATTCTCAGATATCCCGATCTAGTGCTTTCACCCTTTCTTATCATTAGCAGACAAGATACAAATAAAATCATCAACAAAGAGAAAAGGAAGACCCAAAGAGAGAACTGATGATCTGACGTTCCGCACCATAGGTGCTGGCATAAATGACACCCAAAGCTCAAGCAGGCCCGTTTGAAGTATTGAGATTTGAAAAGCCTCTATTTGTCAATATGAGTGAAATGAACATATCTTAGCTGTTGGAATTCGAGGTTTGGGCTATATATATGAAATCAAAAGGCTCTCTAATCATGGGACACGTCCAATTTGATCCAATCAAGGTGGCGCCCCATAATAGATATTAAGGAATATTAATTAGGGACTTGCACTCTAATTCAATTGATCCAAAATCTTAGACACCCAATAATTGGAGTCCAATGAATCTAATTCATTTAGATTATTAGCAAGTAATTAAGTTAATTATCTTATCAAATAAGAAATCTAAATGGAAAGAGAAAATTAGGTCCAACCATGTGTTAGCAAGGTTATCTTGAACCCAATCAGATTTCTCTAAATCCAATTGATAATTCATAAGCTCAATTGCTAATTTCAGGTCTAATTTCTTTGTTGTGTGACCCTATAGATTTAATTCTATCTAGTAGTGAGATATACAATGAGCTCTATCAAAGTATCATTAAAACTCTTTTCAATAGGTTAGAACAATTTCACTCTAACTCATCAAGGATTGTC
>KE506962.1:16900-35225 GCA_000441515.1 Elaeis oleifera
CTCTGGGCTCCACTATCAGCCAATCTTCTACAGCGATCGACTATTATCCGAACTCCATCCGGGTTTCCATGACAATCGGTCTCCGTCCGAGCTTCTACAGTAAGCGGCCTCCATCCGGGCTTCCATGACAACCGGTCTCCGTCCGAGCTTCTACAGCAAGCGACCTCCCTCCGGACTCCTACAGGAATCGAACTTCATCCGAACTTCTCCAGCAGGTGGATTCTAGATGAACTTCCACAACAGACGGGCTCCAACAGATGGATTTCTATGATGATCGACTGTCTCCGATGTCTTCCGTACCTCTCTAAGCCGTTAGCCTTCAACAAGTGCCAACCGAACTCCTCCGATGGACAAACTCCCACAACACCCTCCGAACTCCTCTGACGGACGAACTCCCACAACGCCTTCCGGACTCTTCTATTGGACAACCTTTTATAGCACCTTCTGAATTTTGGACGGATTTTTCTAGCAATCAGACTCCAGCCGGACTTCTCCAACAGAGAGTCTCCATCTGAGCTTCTACAGCAGATGACCTTTGTCTGCAGCACCAACAGTCCCCAACCACAGTTAATCCGTCAGCAACCTCGAAAACATCAGAGCTTCTTTTAGACAGAGAGCTATCCCGCTCTATCAGACGCCCCAACCGAGCTTCAGCCGTCCAGCCTGAACTCCCCAGCAAGTCGCGACAACAGACACCACTCCACTCTCCGTAACAAACTCTATGTGGCCCCACCACTCTTTGGCAAGTTGCGACAACGGACACCATTACTCTTCGTAACAAACTCCACATGGCCCCGAACGGCCCACTATCAGATAGTTACAGACGTCGCTGTAATCAGTTACGTTTTCCGTCTATAAAAGAGACCCCCCAGATATGTTCTTTGATAAGCTCTAAGTATTATCTCTAAACTCTGCTAAAATCCCATTCGAGTGCTCCATTTCTGTTAAAGCAGAGTACTGACTTGAGCGTCGGAGGGTCTTATCAGAGCACCCCCAACTCCAATTTAGACTTTCCTTGCAGGTCCCGACGGCGATCGTGATCCCTTCGGCTCCAACTTCTCTGACGTCAGTAGAATTCTGCACCAACAATTATGTATCAGGTAAAAGATAAAATCTTTATTAGCTTATTATAGAAAATTTTTAGATGCTTCCTAGCGATCCAATCCTGAATTGAATTTTTTTTTCAACCCCTACACGCCATAAGAGCATCCCATTGAATGAGAAGAAAAGATCTTTAAATCCTACTTGCTCTTATGACCGGACAGGCCTGGTGACCAACTCAATCAGAGTACTTGCTAATCGGATCATCTAATCTAATCACATATCATATATACAAAATTTAGATATAATCTAAATCATATCAGATCTGATCACAATATTAGATCATATCTAAATCAGATCAAAATATCATATGCATTAAATAAAATCAGATTTTATTAAAGATCAGCACAACTAAGATAATTTTTCACTGTAAAAGATAAACCTTGCAGTAGGATAACTTTATTTCAGTTTATGCGATCAATCAATAATTAAATTCAGATATAAGATATCAAATATCAGATCTAAATAAAATTAAATTTCAAATCTAATATACACATATATCATGTTATAATGAACCAAGTGCTCTGATACCACTGAAGAAAATCGTAGATGATTTCATATATATATTTCAAAATTTTTTGAAATAAATCATAGTGGAATGCAACTAGATTAATCATATTAATCTAATATGCACATGATTTAATCATTAAATCAATCTATTCTAAGATCTATGACATGATACATGGCATATAAAATCTGAAATAAACAGCATGCATGAATGTAAGCAATAGATCACATCTATTCGATAATAGATCAGATCTACTATCCTACAGAGTTCATAACTCCATACCTAAGTATGGATCAATGATTGTCGCTGTTGAAAAATCATGATAAAGGATTTATCCTCATCGCTCGCAGTCGCATTGGGTGTTTGACCTCTATGGGACATCCACTCGAAGCTTCGATCTGATCGGTCTCCCCGAGAGTGCTAGCTCACGTGAAGTCCATATTGAAGGTTGATCTGATTCCTTCCTTTAAAACTCTCGAAGACTTTCAGAGGTTGAAGAAGGATATAAAGGAGGAGGATGAGGTGGAGGAGAAGATGGGAAGAAAAGTCTCTCCCTTCTCACTTTTCTCTCTTCCCGATACCCTAGAGCAAAACCCTAGGGTTTCCATTCCAAAAGACCTACGCCCCATAAGAGCCCATGCCCAATTTTGTTCAGAGAAACTCTTTCTCTCGATCAAACATGCCCTCAGATCTATCTCTTACGCATGCCAAAAAGAAATCCCTTTTATTTTTGGCATCCATAAGTGGTTAGGGTGGGATAAAGATAAAAGTAGTTTGATTCAAACTTGAATTCAAAATTTGAGTTGAATTTAAATCCCAAACAAACCCAATCTTCACGCCCACACTCAGAAATGCTTTCACGATGAAAATCAGAAGGTCTGTTGTACAAAAAAAAAACAACCTTCTCAAGGTGTTAGAGTCAATGGATGGATAAGGATAAGAGGTTAGTTCAAAATCAATTTTTAAATCTAACCGATCTCATCCAAACTTGTTTCCAACTTGAATTCAAACAAGTTTTAAATTCAAACTTGAAACAAATCCATCCAAATCCATGAGAGTGGGCGACAATAGCATGCTATGGCATGAGAAACCTTCACGCAAATCTGAATTTGCTTGAAGGATCAATGGCATGGATAAGGGAGTGGCTTTAGGGAGAAGTCCAATCAATTTGGACTCTTTGGTTCTTTGATATTGGGTCCCAAACCAAATCTTATTTGGTTAGATCTAATTAAATAAATGAATCTAATCCAATTAGACTCTTATATCTTTAATCAAATCTTAATTCAATTAAGAATTGATTGAACCAAAATCCTAATCAAATCAGGGACAATTCTTCCTTAGCGATTAGATCATCTCATAACTTAATTGGATCAAATCTAATTGAATCAAATTTAATTAGATTTGATCCAAATATCATTGCTCAATCAAATTGAGCGAATCAACAATCTAATTGCTAATTAATCCTTCATTAATTCACTAACTCTTAACGAATTAATTTTTACAACTTTTGCATAAGGTTAACAATCAATCATATTGACGATTACATCCTTGAATGATTCTCAATTGTTGATTAGCTATCTGATCAATCAGAAACTTCTTTTGAGTGTGACCCTATAGGTTCAAACCTAAGTCAATATCACAAGAACAACTTTCTGTACCAATCGAAGTGACTATCTAGCAATGGTATCCAATGTCCAAATAGATCGAATGATCGTAAAGTAACATTCACGAGCACAGAACTATAATTATCGTATAATTCATCTCTTTGATTCTAATACTTAAGGATAACCTAGGGTTAAACTGTTAATCCTGGATGAGTTATCTACATTGTATTTTAATCTTTTAAATCCATCATATGGATTATCCAGATTCAAATTTTACTAAATTGAAATATAGTGGTGCATTAACTCCTACTTATTTGGAGGAGTCAATCCCTTCTTGACTCACTCACCGACTACCATAAGTACTTGATTGTATCTAGAAATCTTTCGTTGTTGAATTAAAAATTCAGGTAGTCCAGCACCAAAGTACAGTGAGTTGCTTATAAGTCACTATGGTGAACTCAGATTGGAGGGACACTTATACCCATATCCATCGGAGCTACTCTTGACAGTAGATTACTCCGAAATTGGTCGCATGCAGTGAAATATACTCCTATATTTATTTGCATGCCATATCAGTGTCTCTACATTCCTTGGTTAAGAGGACAACCAACTCATATGGCACACAATGACCTATACTTGATAATCACCATCATTCTAGTAATAGCATATCATTTGATCACGAATAGATTTAAGGACTAAATGATAAATCTTTTTTATCGATCAAATTAGTCCTAAGGACTTTATCATAATACGAAAGTTCTTAGAATATGTATATCTTATGATGAAGAATGTTAAATAACTTTTATTAAATGAATAATTCATATACTATGAGCTCAACCGTCAACAAATTGATGATTGACTTTGGGACACAATTTTTAACATAACTCAAATTAAGATATGATCTAATCAAAAGATTAAATTAATTAGATTAGTCTAAATCAAGAATCAAAATTGAATCTGATTCGAATCAGGAGCTAAGGTTTGCAATACATGCTAGTATGTTCATCCTGCAAACATGATCTAATCCAATTAGATCCTTGTTCAATTTTCTTTGTGTATGATCTATTGGATTCTACATCTGGCCAGCAGTAGGTTCAGATGTAAGTTGATCTGATTTGATTAGAATCTTTCTAATCGATTTAGGTCCAAACTATGCTAACTCGAGTTCAATAATTAGAATTTTTTTAATTGATGATCGAATTAAACTCTTTAATTCGATTAAACCTATAAGACAAGATTGATATTTAGCAACATATCATATCTATCCGATAGATATGAAATTTGATGAAAATACTAAATATATCCTTTAGTGATGAGTTATCATATAATTTAATCCTTCGATTATTCTACATCCTGAATATGTTTATAGTATGTATACATGTCAAACCCAATTACATATTTATGTCTCTCTCAATTTTATAACGATGATTTGATTAATAAAATATTAAATTTTTTTTAATTTTATTCTTTTTAATCAAAGACTCCTTAAATCATCATACGATTGGAGTATGTAGGATACAACCTCCTCTTACTAGGAGTGATCAATTCTTTATTGACCTACTCACAACCTTTATACACAATCCACCATATCCAGAATATCTCGTACATAATTTTAGTCATGAATAAGTATAAACCAAAATATGGATTCATATGTATAAGATACCATAATGGTCTCAGGTCTAAGGATCAGTTGCATTATTTCTACTTAGAGAACCATCTTTTGATATGTAAATAAGACTTTATAAGATGTTCTCTTGACGGGTTAATTAAGTGAACTTATACTCTAATGAGCATTCACATCATTGTATTAGTATCTCCATATAAGTAATTATGAGATCAACCATCTTCTCCATTGAGTATACATAGGATGTGTCAATCTTTTCAAAATATTGATCTCCGACTCAATGTACTAACGATTGATAATATTTTATATTAAAATTTTAAGATTTTAGATCTCACTAGCATGATTTTATTATGGTCCTAAAATTGTTGTCCTAATCTATGGGTTCATTATAATCTTAATAACTATAAGATGCAGTATATAATGAAACATAAAGTCTTTATTTATTCATAAAAATATCATGTACATAAGTAGAAAGATCAAAAAAATTTTATTGCAATACAAATTGTGATTAGCTTGTAGGGCATTATTCTTTCAGAATCTTATTCCAAAATCATTACCATATTTTCATATTTATGTCTCTTTCATTTTGAGCCTATGTTATCTCAGATTTCTCTTAGTTTAGTTGCATATTTGCTGCTCTCTAGGTGGGCAACATCCTAGTAGTGAATGTCCTTGAAGGTCCAAGGGAGTAGAACTTACTACTGATCCTCTATTCTTTTCAATTTGACTAAGAAAGACTGGGTTTTGAATTTAGACCTCAAGTCTTACTGATTGGTTTTAGATTTAGGTGGATCCATGTCTAAAACCTCAAAACCTGACGGATACATACATTCATATATAGATGCATAGTAGGTATATACATATAATCATGAAAAAAAATCAAATATAGTCAAAACCATAGCCCATCTTCTCCCACTGAATTTTCATTGTAGTGGTTGTTGTTTATAATGGTTGGTAAAAATTTAATATTTTTATTATAATTGGTTACAAATTAATGCTTGCATTGAGCTCAGTTATCGTAGACTTTTTTCCCATGATTTTTTTATTGTTTAGATGCTTAGCTAACAAAATTAATAATTGAACCAATTCCCACTTTTAGGTATAATTTTGTATTTTCTATATTATTCCTTTTCATGTTTCATCATTGGTGAAATAATATTTTTAATGCATCAAGTAATTTAAAAATAATTAAGTAGTGTAGCAAAATATTTATTAAAATACCTGATTATCCGACACGTTGTTTGGGTCTACTGTTTGGTAAGGTTACAGAGTTTTAATTGGATTTGGATTTGATTTTAGGTTTAGATTAGCATATATATCTTGGATTTAGGAATGGATATGGCCAACCCTGACCCTTATATGTATGCTGAGAGGAAAGAAAGAAACACCAACTTAACTAGAAAATTTATTCATTATCCATATTAGACTTCTGCATCCATTGGGGTTGACTAGGTTCAAGCTATGCCACAACTCAACATTAAATTTATAAGCCCAAGCCTTGATCCGATCTAGCCTCAAGCTTATCTTTCTCAACTTGACCTTGAGTTTATTTTCTTAGCTCAAGTTTGGCTCAATAATAAATTAGCAAGCCCAAATTTGATTGGGATTGGCCAAACTTTTATGATCTAGATTTTTTGTTACAGCAAAATGACAATGATTGTATAGGTAAAAAAAAAGATGGGGAGATAGAGATTACATGCGGTAGTTTAGTTGTAGCTTAGATGAGAAAGAGATATGTAATAAGAGAAAAGGGAGAATTGAAGGGACCAGCATTGTTGCTATTTCTCATGGTGCCAGAGAAGAGTAAATTGGAGAGAGGAGGCATAGAGGGTGAAATTGGGAGAAATACTATCATGCTACCATCATGTTGCAATGTTAGGAGAGAGAGGAGGAGAGGGAGGATGAAAAGAGAAAAAGAGAGGAAAGGAAAGGAAATGGATGAAAAAATTGAGAGAGAGAGAGAGAGAGAGCATACGAGGAGAGGGAAGTAGTAGTAGTGGTCAAGGAGTTTCTCTCCCTTCTCTTTTTAAATTTATTTAAAATTTAATATATAATATTATTTATATGTAAGTATATATATAGTTGTTTCAGACTATTTTGGACTGGGCTTTATTGAAAAATAGCAAGTCTGATCTCCATCCAATTTTATCGAGCTTGGAAAATTGAGGCCCGCCAAAATCCTAGGCTCGAGCTGGCAAAAATCCGAATGTGTCTAGCAAGAATATGGAAGGACCGATTGGGGTGAATCCGCACTATAATTTTTCAATAACCTGAAGAATTGGTCAACCAGAGTCCTAAAATACTTAAAATTTCTTGTTTAATTTTTATAACAAGTTCCTTAACAGAGAATTATTAGCAGAATCATTTAACCAATCATAAATAATGGATAACTGGGGGTTTAAAATCGGTTCGGGGAACATTCTAAACTTTATCTAACGATAACCATATCCATACAGAGTGCTTTAAAGACGTTCCTTTTGTTTTATTTGCTTTCCGCATCCGACGTTGGAGGAAAAGAAGAGAGAGCCAGACGCGGCTGCCTTCCTTTCCCTTCTCCTCTTTTCTATCTCCTCTCGCCCTCGATGTCGCATCCCTGGAACGCCATCGTCCTTCCTATGGATTTTGAGGTCCACCTTAGCTAGCAGGGCCGATTCGTCGATTCCACAACCCTAATCCAGGGAAATTCGCGGTAGGTATTCTTCGATTTGTAGTTCCTGCCCTTTCTGATCTTTTCTGGGTTCTATTGTCTCATCTGGAAGAATTATTTCTCATCTTCTTCCAAATTATAATAATTATTGGTCGGAGATGGATTCCTCGCTTTTCCATCTGTTCGTTTTTTTTTTTGTATTTTCGATTGGATTGGCATGCATCTTCGAAATATCGGGTTCTTTAATAATGACGAAATCTTTATGGAAAATCATGTATAATTTTAATAAAGGCGGCACCGTTATTGGTTTTGGTTTGGTTTGGTGTTGGACCATTGGTTTATCGATAAAGTTACTGGGTCGCCAGGAAGATGAAACATCTATTGGCATGTAAATTACAGCCTTTGTGCGAGTTATTTGTTTGTTTGTTTGTTTTTTTTTCCATGGAGGTATCTGTCCAATTTTCTTTCTCAGGGGTGGGGGGGTTGGGTTTGAGGATGGAGGACACAGCAAAGATGGAGGGCCATCTGTCATCTGCAGCCGCGTTCGTTGAAGGGGGCATCCAAGATGCCTGCGATGATGCTTGCAGCATATGTCTTGAGGCCTTCTGCGACAGCGATCCTTCAACGGTGTGCATTTTGATGATCCTTAACTATCCCATCTCATATTGATGACTTGGTGTCTTGATTTCCATTTAGGGTTGCTTAGACTGTTCTTAGCATTTGTTCCTTGTGGATTGTTCAGGTGACTGGTTGCAAGCATGAGTTCCATCTTCAGTGCATTCTTGAATGGTATGGTTTCCTTATTGTGATTAGTTGTTGTTTGATACTTTTGTATCGGGGGCAAATGTGGCTTTTGTTCCTGTTGGATTGTTGATAATTAAATTTCCTGGTCGAGAATTATGTTTGGGTTGATGTCTTCCTGTTTTGGGTGATTTGATTATGGCCTTCATGTCATCATTGTTTTGGATTTCCCTTCTAACCATGATATGTGTTATTGTTATTTTTTTTTTTAATTGGTATATGCAATGTTGCACAAGGTTTTTACCAATCAAAAGAGAATGCTCTTGGATTTATTCTTTCACTTTCTCCGCTGGTCAATGCATGTTGTAAATTTGTTCTCCTCCTTCTCTTCTCTTTCAACATTCAGAAGTATGCATTAACATATAAATATAGGGAACAAATTGTTAGGGGAGCTCTTTCTTTTGTATCAAGGAAGACATTTCTTACAATTTTTATGTTTTTTAGAAATGTATCACTCTTGTAAAAATTACCTGTTCCTGTTGAGTGGTAATCATTTAGATCTTGATGCATAATATGTTGATATTTTAGTTGATCATTTTCTTCATGTCTTGACATTTATGCCATTCCCCCGAACTATTGCTTGGATTAGTGAAATTTTCTCTATGTGGTACTCTATGTACAGTTTTTTTACAAATCAAGGAAAGGATATTCTTTAAAGTTTCTTTTGCTCTTTTAACTTGATTAAGTAATTAGATTCCATAGTGTCATTCTTTTTTATGCTAAAGCACTTCCACCTTAATAATATAATGATCCATGGTTGGAGATGATTAGCCATTACATGCTCCATGTTGTTATCTTAAGAATTGAAATGTGTTATGCTTTTTGTTCTTGATATAGCATTCATTAGAAAGTAACTTCCACTGGTAATGGTTTTGACTTTGATAAAAAAGGGGTTCATATCCATCCTTCTTCATTTTCTTTCTTTCTCTTAATACTTGCCTGCTAATAGGCCTTGCAAGGTTCGGAGGTTACCTGGTCCTATAAACTTGTAATGAATGGTTGATGACACTATGTCTGCCTTATTATTGTTTTTTTTTTGTTTTTATATAGAGTGGTCCAGCTTTGTCAGCCTTCAGTAGCCAATCTATACATTCAGTTCATTTTGTTGATTTTCCTTATTATTGCATGCCATGCTAATTGATTTGTGGGTCTAGGTGCCAAAGAAGCTCGCAATGCCCCATGTGTTGGCAGCCCATTAGCTTGAAGGATCCTACAAGGTTCATTTAACATGTTTGTGATTCTCTCATAACATAGTTTATCGTCTTAATTAAACACTTTTCTTGATACCATTTTTGCTGCCAATAATAACAGCCAGGAACTACTTGAGGCTGTGGAACAAGAGAGGAGTGTCAGAGTTAATCGATCACGTCATGCTACCATATTCCATCACCCGATGCTTGGAGATTTTGAAGTGCAGCATGTGCGTGTTCCATTGATTATTCTGTTTCATTTCATACTCTTGTCGCCATGAGTTAAGTGCTATCAATTTATTTTGTTTTCCCCTCCAACTTCTTTTATAGTTGCCAGTCAGTGCGGATGATGCTGAACTTGAAGAGCATATTATCCAACACTTAGCTGCTGCTGCTGCAATGGGTAGAGCACACCACATTGCTAGAAGAGAGAGTCCGCGGGTAGGTCATCATCTCAGGGGCGATCACAATTTCTGGTTTCTCAAGGCCTTCAAGTGCACCTTCTATTGGCTCTGTATCTGGATCTTCTGCTCATATAGGGGAAAATGAACCAGCCCCAGCTCTCACTGCTGCTATTCCATCAGTTCCCCTTGCTGCTACAGAAGGGGAACCTATACACCAGGATGAGGTAAGCACAGGTCAAGCTGATCAAGTTGCTAACTTGCCGTCTGGAAATTGTGTTGCTGCTGCTAACAGTCCCCGGTACTTCTTGAGACCTATTGAGGCTACATATTGTGTTTTCTGTATACTCTTCTATTCTTCTGGATATTAAACAATGTCAGATGCTCACTTTATAACAGGAATTTTGCTGGTCAGTCTACTCCAGTCAGCCAGGATAGAGCAGGACCATCTGACTTCCATTCATTTACAGAGACCTTAAAATCTCGCCTCAGTGCGGTCTCGATGAGGTAGCTTGAATTTTTGTTGTGCTCAAAAGTTTGGTAATGATTGTAAAAAATACACTGTTGTATTTGTTTCATATTAGATACAAAGAGTCAATAACTAAGAGTACGAGAGGATGGAAAGAGAGGCTGTTCTCCCGAAGCAATTCTATAGCAGATCTTGGTTCTGAAGTCAGGCGAGAGGTTAATGCTGGAATTGCCACTGTGTCACGCATGATAGAGTGCCTTGAAACAAGAGAAAATGTTGGAGCATCTGGAACCTCTGCCTCAAATAGCACTCAAACTCATTCAGTTACAGAGACAAGTGATGGGAGGCTTTAGGGAGTCATATTAACAGTCTTCCAAATAATACCAACATATCAGCTTCTTGTGCTGCAAATTCTGGTCCAAACTAAGTTACTCTACATTTTCTTGAGACCTTCATTTGCTGTCAACATGTATTCTTGGAGGTATGCCAAATTTTAAATATCACAACCCTATTTTAAGTTGCTAAATATTTTGATTACATGCAACATATAATTATTAACTCCGGGATCTTGGATTTTAGCTACTTTCTAGTATGAAATTTATTGCTAAGAAATGCAAGTTATGATTCACCTGTTTAGGCATTTTTCATTTAGTGTTTGGTGCAATATTTATTTTGAGAGTTCTAGTGCAATATAAGAATCTTGCCTATTCAATACGTTTTTACATTTAATAAATGAATGAGGTCCATTCCATTTCACTTGCAATTATTATGTGCTTGCTTTGATGGATTTATTATGTTATATATACAATCTATAGTTGTTCTTTTGGTGATTTCTGCCTGTTGCCACAAAGCCCTGGGTCAAGGTTGGTTTCTGGCTGAGCTGGAGATGGTCGGCCAAAACCGAACTGGAGAGTGGCGCTATCCTCCAAAGGTGATATGAAATCAAAAGAAAGTCCACTAGCCAGAGAGTTTCTGATGGGGGATCCTCCCATGGTTAAGTTAGTTGGAGCCTTGGAAACAGTTGGAAGAGGGAGAGAGTGAAGAATGTGGAGTGGTTATTGTGAATGAGAGCTTACCTAAGGGTCTCCTTCTCTCCTCTGTATATAGAGGAGAGACTGTCGCCCATTACTTGAATTCCCGGGGTTAACTCACGGTATTTGGTAATGGGACCGAATCTTTCGCACCCATATCATGGGTGACCGTTATGCACTTTAGGGTGAAAATATTGGCCCATGTATACGTAGGTGGAGGAATTGGCTTGGATCACGTGGAGTCCAACTGGACCAAGTCTTTCCCTCAATAAGCCGATTGACAAGAGTTATGTTGGGATCATCGGTTAGTCTCGTTGGTATGATGCCGAGGTTGCTCCTCAGGCAGTGGTCGAGGTCAGAAATTTGGAGGCCCCCACAACAATGCACTCCTAAGTTTTTGTCCAATGCAAGGCCTTTATTTGAGGATAAACATGAGAAAAAACTTGAGCTTGGGTAGAAAGCCTTGATGAAGTATAGCATCTGATGCACCGCTTCTGAGGGTTCTGGGAAATAATTGTTATTGCCAAGTACAGGAAGAGATCTCAAGTTATTTAAGTATATCATTTTTATATGGTCTTGCTTAATGACGACTTGTTTTATTTCTCGATTAATATTGAATGACTCAAGAGGTGTCTTGTGAGGTGATTGAGGATTGGTTTAATGGGAGTGACTCGAGAGAGAGAGAGAGAGATCTTGGTGATCCAGCAGATTTAACTGCTTGATGCAGTCGTAGGAATATTGAGATATTACAGAAATGGAAGATTATATGGAGGAACAATGCAATATTAGGATTTGAACATTTCAATTGCGGTGAATACTGCCTGATAGATTAGATATGTGACAGGGATTGGTTTAAGGTGGAACACAAATTTCCTGTGTATATATCTCTTTTCTGCTTATTTTGCTGAACATTCTGTTTTTCTTTTCCTGTCGAGATTTGAGTTTGTCCTCTTAGTGCATGGGCTGTCTTACTGATTCTTTGCAAGTAGCTTCTATTTATCCGCCACCCTCACCCCTTCCCCTTCCCTCTTCAGAACACATGCCTCACCTATCCAACCTATCATGTTTCAGGTGTATCTTTGTGACTGTTTCTCTCTTATCCATTACCCTCATTAAAGGAAAATGAAATATGACTCACATACTGGATTTAGTAGCCCTGGTGCAATGTTGGTTGCCCTTTTCCAAGAAGAAGAATTTTGGAATCTTAGGCTAATTAACTGGCTAAGCTGGATATTGGATTTTTGATCAATGTGCTGGTTGGGACCTTGAAAAGGAGGAATCGCCTCATTTCCTTGATTGTAAGCGCTTTCATGAATATTGGCATATTATTAATTTGTTTCTGTCTATGATTGTAGAATTGCTAAATCTAGTATGCAAAGGGTTGGTTATTTGCAGAGTAAACCTTGAGAGTTTATGTTAATATGAATTAGCATGACATATGGTATGTTTTCAAGAGGTTGTAGTTTCAAAAGAGTTTAAAATGATAGAATCAATTGGATTATATCTTTTTGTAGATAATATCGGGCCTTTTGGTATGGTTGTTGTTCTTGTGTTCCCCTCCTACAGATTTGTGAAATAACACATGAAGATTGATGTTGAAGAAAACATTTGCCAAAACTTCTAGTATCCTTTCTTTATTTCATTCTTTTTTTGAAAGCAATAAATTTTTGCTACCAGAAGATCCAAAGATTTTACGGAGTCAAAAAACAAAAGGGTTTCATCCCTACATGTTCGTTTAATTCACTTTTCTTCTTGGGTTTCTTGAAAAAACAGAATATAAAAGCAATACCAAGGAGGCATTAGGTTAGGGCTCCTATCAAATGGGTTCCTTGGTTCAGAAAGTGCTTTAAGCAATGAGACATCAAGACCCAATATTCTTGCCTTCATGGTGAAGATGTTAGACATGTGCACCCTTCAGCGGAAAAAAAGGTTGATGGGTGCATACTACTCTGCTTTGTTATGTGGATGTTTCATCTTGTTTTACAAAGATGACAAATTGAATTTGTTTACATTAATTTCATTGTTTGCTTTGAGCATTTGATGGCACCAGGGTTAGTGATTTGTTCTTTGACAGAAATTTGCATAGATTAAGGCAAGACTATCAACGTTGAACCTTTTGGGTGTAATGTTGAGGGCTTGCTGGTTTAGTACTTTGTACTACCTTGAAGATTCATTGATTTCAAGATCAGATTATGTTATCTAGGGGTTATAACCACTTCAATTGAAGCTGTCTTGACTGACCTTTATTTGTGGTGGCATAGTTTAAAATCTCCAGAATGATCAGATGCAAATAAGTCCAAAAAATGTAATTCCTGTAAATAGCATTTGTTGGGAAATGAGGAAGTGCTGAGGGATTATATTGGAATAATTTTTGAAGAATAAGTTGGCCTTTCTTGGAGAAATACCTTTCCGGATTAGGATTGGTGTTCACATGATATAATATTAGCTTGAGAGGTCATGTTCGATATGGTTTAATGCTTATAAGAAGGGTAGGGTTCTCCTTGACTTCAGTGAAGTTGGCGAAGGGATGGGGATAATGGTGGTACAGGTCCCAGTTTTCAGGATTGATCTTTTCTTGACAAAGAATTATAAGACGTGGGTAGCTTAGATTCCACTTTCATGGTGGTTCTGCTCAACTGAAATAAGCCTTAATACCAAACTAGTTGGGGTTGATTCTCCATGCTCATGGTGGATAAGTTGGATAATAGCTGTGGTGGTACCAGAGCCATGGGGACCATAGAGCATTTTTATTGGTTGGTATTTGTTCAGACTTTTCTCACCTTTTCGGGCATTTTTGTATATGGGAGAACTTTGGAATCTTAAAGTGCCATGTATTATCCATATCCAGATATACATTTAGGACCTTTTTGTTCAACAGCCTTGTCAAGAGAATAATGTTGATTGACTAATTTTCCCATTACTGTTATCAGACAGATGGACCGGTCATCTGCTTCTATGTTGCAACTTCACTAGCTTAGTTTGATGGCTTGTACTTGATCTAGGCCAAGCTAAGGATATGATTGGCTAAGGATATCATATTGTTGGCTTTAGCTTTACATTTAGACTTATTCTATAAAGTATAACATTGCCTGCATTTTCATATTATGTAGAGAGATGTAATTTATCAATGATGATTGAGGGTATTCAGTGTGTGCAGTCTTTCATTTTTGTGCTTCAGTTATAACAATGTTTCTTCTCCCTTCTTGTGACTGTCCATCATGCTAACTGTGGTTTATATGTATCAATGCATTTCTTGGTTTAAAAGAACAGCAGAAACAAAATTGCAAGTTGCTCTGAATACATAACACTGATACTTGCATGAATGCATATCCTAGGACAGTCACCAATCTGATCTTAGATATTCAGTGGAGACTGATACTAGCTGAGTCCTCTATTCATGATACCAACACATGGTATGAAATATTTGCTTTGCTCTGCTGACAGTAGCAACAATACCATGTGTCAGTATGGTACTGTATTGGTAAGTTACCAATACTTGCACTTCAAATCTTGGGTCTCCACCAACATTCTTAGGCGATAACACAGGAAACAATGGATAATAAGAGCAACAAAATCACATTATTAGATCAGTTCAATTCCATCAATTTGTTTAGAATTTAAAGATTTGAATTTGAAAATAACAACTCAACAATATATCCATTAGCTGTCTGATGGTTATGATAATAGAATTGTGAAGCAGTATATTCCTGATATTATTTTTATATTATTAAGTGCATGTTGTTGCATGTCAAGGAGTGTTCTAGATGCAAAGTGTCAGTGGCATCACAAATTACCTCTAAATAATAATCAGATTTTAAGTTGATCAAATATTCCATAACTTATAGTAATTTTTTTTCTCTCAATCATCATTATGTGTGCTTTATACTTGGAGCCTTTAAATTGAGATGAAATTTTAACTTGATGTTGAAACATTTTTTACCAGTCTTTCTTGACCAACTCAAGGAAAATTGGATTGATTAAATAGCCACCAGAATGGTCAGAAAGAAGCATGGATAAGTTACCATTGTTAGTGTGGTACTGTATTGGTAAGTTACTAATACTTACACTTTGAACCTTGAGTCTCCACTAACATTATGAGGTGATAGCACAGAAACAATGGATAATAAGATTAATAAAATTATCAATTCAATGTTCAATCAATGAATGCTGTTTTAGACTTAATTCTTTAGAATATAAAGATTTGAATTTGAAAATAATAACTCAACAATATATCCGTTAGCTGCCTAATGGTTATAATAATAGAATTGGGAAGCAGAATTCCTGATATGATTTTTTATATTATTAAGTGCATGTTGTTGAGTGTTCTACATACAAGGTGTGAGCAGCATCACAAATTACCTTTAAATAATAATCAGATTTTAAGTTGATCAAATATGCCATAACTTCTAATATTTTTTCTCTCAATCATCATTCTATTTGTTTTATGCTTGGAGCCTTTAAGCTGAGATAAAATTTTAACTTGATGTTGAAACATTTGTTACCAGTCTTTTCTTGACCAACTTGAGGAAGATTGATGGATTAAATAGCCACAGAATGATCAGAAAAGCAAGCATGGCCCAAAAAATTGTGGAGTTTTATCCCTTACTGTGAATTGGCTCCAGCAGATGTTTTGGGTGCTAGGTTTATAAAATCTGCAAGTACATTCAGTTTGTTTATCAATTATTTAAATCAATATTATGGATTAGTTTGACCTTTCACTAGAGCATGTATAGCAAGCTGGTACCGATTTCTATAGCCAATTTGATGGTTGGATATCATTTTTCTGGCTCTACTTGCTTTCTTTTTCCCCTATCCTCTCCTCTCTCTCTCTCAACACATATTTGCTAGGTCAAATGTCAAATTGTTGAATACTTGTTCCTGAACTGAAGGACTAATTAATTTACTTTTCTGCTTTTTGTTGGGATATAATGATGAAAGTAGATCATTTTTTGTTGCAGTATGAGTGAAATAAATATAATCTTTCTGTTTAATTTGGATATATTGGTATTGATTCCATTGGTTGTCCCACTTGGTTGCATAGAATGCTCATACAACTATTCTGAATTGCCAAGTGCTTGGAGCACTCTTCTATCTTATTAATTTGGTCATCTCAAACTTTATTCTAGAAAAAAAATTTTTTGATGAAAAAAGCCTTGAGTAAGATTTTTGCCCAGGCATGTTGAATTGGGATAATTATTTTACCTCTCTGGATCTCAGAGTGATAGGAATGCAAGATTTGGTCTTGCAACATATTTCAGATATCGTTTGAGACTTGTCACCTTTTTTAAGGACAAATAGTTTGGTTTGGTTGGTGAATCCATTCTGGTTCTGTGTCTCTCCTCTTGTTCGTGAATGCACAAATTTTATCTTCAGCATTGTCATCATCAGTTTATCTATCTCTCTTTTTCCCTCTTGTTGGACATACGAAGAAAAGATACTTTACTGTTAGAATACCCTAACTTTGAGAAGCTTGGTGGCATTGCTTCAGGTCACATTCTGCTGTGAATCTGGGATGCTGCAAGGAAAAGTCAGATCTGCACTGTGTCAGGGTAATGGACTTCTGTGGGAACTAGTGTTGATTCTTGCATATGGGTTTGAGCAGGGGACAGGAACTTATATTTCAACATCAGTAGATGCCTCTTTGCTCATAAACTTTGTCAAATCTGTTGATAGAGCATCTATTGACGTATGCATCTAAATATTGTTCTCTTTGGGACAAATAATGAGAACTTTGGATCAAATGTTTCCATTATTATTGGTGAAAATTATGCAAATCATTGGGAGATTTCCTGCCTGATAATTAAGGGTCCAGTATTCTTATGTTTATCTTAAGTGTTGATAAATAAATGGAAGGCTGGCTTTAGTTTGCAGTATGATAAAGTGGTTGACGTGCTGATTTCTGCTTGTGTTGGGGTCACTAATAAATTAAGATCTGAATACTTGCCATTTGGCAGTTGCCAACGGATAGGAGAACTCTGGAGGGAGATATCTCTTTCTTATTAAAAAAAATTTAGTGCAAAAAAGAAATACGGGAACGCAGCATACAAGGCAGTCTGGTTTTCTTCCAAGCTTCGTCTTCCACCACCGTGTTTGCCTGCCTTTGACAAAATTGGAACTTCCCCTGTCATCCATTCCAAGGCTCAGGAGTGTAAGACGAGACGGCTCTGAAGAGGACTTTTTTATTTTTTCTCCTTTCTTCAATCTTATAATCTGGAGATGAATAAATTTTAAGGCCTGTTATATGATATTTTGAATAGTTGACAGCTACTGAACTTACCGTGTGCCAGAAAATAAACAAGCTGTGCGCTGGCCGTCTTCTCCCGATTCATGCAGTAGGATAAAAGGGGACGAAAAAGTGCAGCACTAATTATGTTTGTTTAAACAGATTTCCTACAAGCCAACTGGCAGATATTAACGCACCAAAAGTGTGAGAATTTTTGCTCATGGTGATACGCTAAGCTTAATGCAGTGTTGATAACTTTACAAAAAGAAAGAGATCATGTCATAGAACGACTTGATGCTTTAACAGTTCTTTTCACCTCACTCTCCGGATGCTTCAACTTTGCTATTCTTATTCGTGTTTAGAAGCGTAAGCTTCGCACTCTTTTCAGCATCTCGTCTCATATCGTGATTCCAAGGGATGTCCAAAATAATGGGAAATCTGCGTGGAGTTAAGAGTCTAGATTTCCTTTCTTATCAAGCAAATCCAGTCACTTTGGCTCTCCGCGTCTAAATGTACCCCATACCTAGCAGCTACCCAATGGTCCCAAGCTATGTGCATCCCAAGTTGATTTCTCTTTAAATGCACAGCAGCAGCATGACCATTCTCTTTCCTCGCTGGCTCTCATAGGAGAATGAATCTTGATGACCTGTAAATATGACCCATCACATATCAGCATAAATCCGTGACTTTGCATTAACATCGCTTAATGCATGAGCAGGACGTAGC
>KE506963.1:93281-105187 GCA_000441515.1 Elaeis oleifera
TCTTAAAGAGTTGAGAATTTGAGACATGTGTCATTAATGGTTAATTCTTAAATTGCTCTTGATCATAGGATCATCATGGAGATGCTGATTGATTCAAATAAACCAATGCACGGATCGTTTCTTTCGGACAGATGAATCTCGAGTCTGCGGTGTAGTGACACTAGAACGAGAATGCAGGTGGTTGTTAGAGAATAACTAGCACTGAGCATGACCAACACAAGAAGTCACATGGATGTCTGCTCATTCGTTAGTGACTTTCTCAATGCTGTAGTTGTATGACTGATCCTTTGACTTGCGGTGCTACGCTGCTCACAGTAAGGCTGCTGGAGTTTGACTACACATAAATATTGACTCAATGAGTTCTTGTAGTGGATGTTAGCGACAGTTGATCCACTGTTGGAGTAGGGTGAGCACTTAAATGGAATCTATCGACCCCAGCAGAAGAGAGTAGTCCTATGAGATTTAAGAAGCTGAATCCTTAAGTCTATGACCATAGTAGTGTGATTGATGGAAAAAAATTTATGAGAATCACACAATGGACTCGAGCTGATTGAATCTATCATATGATCAATGATGAGGTTTGATAATTTATCGATGATCTACCATCTAATCGGAGCTCACGATAGAGAAACTGTATCATACGTTAACTGCACCTAAAGGTTCATCACCTTTTATTCTACGGATTGCCACTACATACTGCTAGGTGTCACTGGTGGATTATGAGACCCACGAGCATCATCTTGATGATTGATAATCTTTGATGAAAAGAGTTGGAATGGTTCTAACCTATTAAAAGAGTTTTGATGATATTGTGATAGAGATCACAATATATCTCTCTACCAGATAGAATAGAACCTATGGGGTCACACACAAAGAGATTTTTGACTGATCAGATGGTTGAATTACGATTATAAATCATGATAAGATTTAATTATCAATTTGATTGATGATTAATCCAATACAAAATTATAATTAAGTAACTCGTTAAAGAGTTAGTGAGTTATAGGAGGATTAATTAGCAATTGGATTGCTAATTGACTCAATTTGATTGAGCAATAGGGCTTGCATCAAGTCTAATTAAATTAGATTTAATTTGACTTGACATGAGTTTGATTTGATCAAGCCTAATTGGGTTTTGAGATAATCAAATTGCATGAGAGAATAATTTCTTGTTGAATTAGGGTTTGGATTTGACTTCATTCCTAATTAGACTAGGATCTAACCAAGAGTGTTTGAGTTCTTATTTGAACTAGAAATTCTTCTCTTCATGGGTGCACCAAATCCTAATTGGATTAGGATTAAATTGAGTTTGACTCAAGCACCAAGAGAGAGTCCAAAAAGACTAGGACTCCTTCTCTAATTAGGTGACATCTAATCTAAATAGTTTGGACTCCTAATCAGATTTAGATTTTATCTATTTGGGTCTAATCAATTTTTAATATGATTAGAATTGGTTAGAATTTAAATTGATTTAAATCAGTCACCTAAAGAAGAGTCCTAAGTGGATTAAACTCTCCCTCTATGCGCCATAAAATAAGCCCCACGCCAACCAGATTTTGGATACCAATTATCCCACACCCTCTTCCCTTTCTTTAGAATGTAAGAAGCCCTTTTAATCCCCTTTCTCCGTGAGGTATATGGGCACAAAATAAGAAGGTGTTGGGTGGCATAAAATTCAAGAGTCCAAGATTGTTTGGTCTCTTATCTTCCTACCAAAACTCTATCTCTCCTTTGCCTATTTAAACATGAGCCTTAAGGGATGGTACCAAGGGATGATATGATCAGGTTTTGATGCCCAAAAGAGAGAAGGGCATGCATGAAAATTCAAGGGAGAGAGAGGGATGGCGTGATGCTTCTTGGCATGAGGTAAGTTGGTGTATATCCCTTCTTTCTTAGCAACAACCAAAGGTTGGTTGTTAGGACAATCTCTCTTCCATATTTTGTCTTAGTTTGGACATGATTTTTTTTTCTTATCTTTGTCTAAGAGTTGGACAAAAATTTCTATATCTCTAGCATAGAGATTTGATGCATGAATTTAGGAAGAAAGAGAAGAAAGAGTTCTTCTCATGATCTCTAGCATAGAGATCATTATCCTCCTATTTTTTCTTCTTCTTTAAGAGTGTCTTAAGAGAAAATTTTTTTTTCAATCGTCATGATACGATTTCTGCAAGGGAGCTAGCACTCCGGTGAGATCAAGAAACTTCTGATCAGATCGAAGTCTCGTGTGGATATCAGTAGAGGCCGGACACTTGTGTAGCTTCAAGAGAACTTCAGAAGATATCCATGATCATCAGTTTATGGTAAAGATCGATTGGTGCTAAGGTATGAAGTTTATTTATTTTTTCTATTTAATTTTTATATCTGAATCCTATCTCACATATGTAAATCCTATTTATGATTTTAAGATTTGATCTTATGCATGCTTAGATTAAATTAGATTTAATTTAAATTTTAAATTTTTGCTGTATACTCATTTTGAAATATTTTGCATGCATGAGACCATGAAACTCCGACAATTCCAAAAGGATTTGGGATGTCACTTTGTCTTTTCAGTGGTTCACAATGTAATTGTGAGCAATTATACTGTTTTCTTGAAAACAGTGGGAGGATAAACTCAAAGAGAAAATCTCTAAAGAACCACGAGTCACAGGACCTGTACAACTTATTTAAGATGAGCCAGTATATGAAGTACATCCTCCACTTCATAGATCTAGTACGATCTCCCATCTTTTAGAAAGATACTTGATATTCTTATAAAGGATTCAGAGAAAGTGTTTCTCAAAAGAGATTGGGAATATAAGGATGATCCCAAAAGTCCTACAATGACGTGATATGAGAAATCATGTAGTTACATGAAGGTCAGTGGGAGGGTCCCATGCTAACATCGGTTATGATGTGGTTACATATAGAATTTTTTTTCAAAGAACTAGGTCAAATATTCTAAAAATAAAGGTTAATAGAGATAGATCTTAAAAGGATATTTGATTTTCACAAATTAGTACATAGAAGAGGTGCTGAAAGGGTTCAGTATTGAAACCTCCAAGAGGAATTCGTTATCCTCTTAGACATAGGTGTATGCTATGCTATGTACTCGACTTAGTATATCTTGCTGTGAAAGTCACGAACAGATATTAGTCGAATCCAGGCTGGGAGCATTAGATTACTGTAAAAATATCCTTGAGTACTTGAGAAGCACTAAGGGATCATTCCTCATGTTTGAAGAAGGGTTAGAGCTAAGAGTGGGAGGATACACTAATGTTGGTGGTAGAATATCTACATCAGCATGTATTCTTGAGTTATGTTGGTTTGGTATGTTGAAAGGGTTCCAAACAATCAATCAATAGAAGCTGAATATGCTATAGATGTATAGGATACGTTCTGGTTCTTATGATAGTTGCAGAATTGGATGTCATATCATTGGATGCTTTGACATTATACTGCAAAGATAATGGTCCATAGCCCTTGCTAAGGAGCCAAGATCTCACCAGAAGTCCATGCATATAGAATAGGGATATACGCGATTACCTCAAGTAGAAATACATGGAGGTATAGAGAGTAGACTCCACATAGAATATGGTAGGCTTGAGTCACTTAGCCAGCTAAACATCGAAGCCTGTCTTTAGAAGATAGGGCTCAGATATATGGCAAATTGGCTTTAGTGCAAATGGGAGTTTGTTAGATGTGTGCTCTAGAAGCCAATCTTGGCTGACACATACCTTTCTCTAGGATATATTTTATATTTGATGGACAGTCTTTATAACCAATCATGTTATTTGTGTCCATAATTTATCTTAAAATTAATAAAGATTATTTTATATATTCTCAAGGTGTTAAGAATTTGAGATATACATCATTAGTAGTTAATTTTAAATACTTTCAATCGAAGGATTGTCATGGAGGACAGTGATCAATCCATTCAAGATCGGTGCATGGATCATCTCTCTTTAGGGCAGATAAGTCTCGAATCTATGATGTAGAGATACTAGGGTGAGAGTCTAGGTGGTTGTTAGAGAACAACTTATACTAAGCATGACCAATACGAGAAACCACTTGGATGTCTACTCACTCGTTAGTGATCTTCTCGATGCTATGTGGTGTGACTGATCCTTTGACCTACGGTGTGTTGGCTATTCATAGTGAGATTACTTAGTTTGACTGCACTTTTTCTTGGTCCCTAGCCATTCAGGTCTTTGCTGTGTATATTGGCTATTGTAGGTTCAAATTCACTATTTGGAGTAGGATGCATCTGGATGAAATCTATCGACCTTGGTAGAAAAGAAGAAGTCCTATACAATTTGCAAGACTGAGTTCAAAATTTTTTTGACCAGAGTAAGTGTGAACATTGGAAAAGAGTTTCCACAAGATTCACAATGAACTTGAGTCGAGCCAATCTGGCATATGACTGATGATGGAATTTGATGAATTTTCATGACCTCCATCAAATCGGGACTCACGATAGAGAGATTGTATCACACGATAACTGCACCTAGAGGTTCATTTTTTGTTCTACTGGATTGTTACTACATGTTGCTAGATGTCACTGATGGATCGTGAGAACTTATTAAGATCATTTTCAGATCAACGATCTTTGTTGAGGTGAGTTAAAATTATTCTAGCCCATCGAAAAGAGTTTCGATGATACTGTAATGGAGATCACGGTATGTCTTACTACCAGACAGAATAGAATCTAAAGGGTCACATACAAAAGGAGCATGACCTAATCAATGGCTTGGATCATATTCAAATTATCAATTGGATTGATAGATTGAATTTAGAAACTGCTAATTTGTAATCGTTACAGTTTTGACAGCTGTTAATTGTTAGCGTAGGGACTTAATTACAAATATTATAATTTTTTGAGGGTTGATTAAATTATATATTAAGTTTAATTAATTTAAATTAGATTTAATTTAATTAGATTTAATTTAATTTAATATTAATTAGATTCAATTATCCAAATTAGATTTGGATTTCAAGCTTGATTGGATCAGGCTTGATAGCTTTTCGAATTCGACTTGATTCAGACTCGATTTGAACTCGATTAAGATCCAATCTGAGCTAGATGAACTATGACTCGGAGAGTCCAGATCTCCTAGGACTCTCTCTCTAGAAATCACACCAAGAAGGGGAGGGCATATGTTGAGACACGCACCTTATTTCTTCTTGCGTGCATGAAGGAGAGGGGGTGCCAATAGTTATTGGCGCCCCACCATATTTGGATTTCTTTTCTTTCAAATTTTTTCTATTTAAATATGATTCAAAATAGAATAAAAGTTATCTGATTAAGGCATGGAACAAAGGGGAATCATATTATTTATGTGGCAAAAAAATAGGAAAAGGGTGTGCATGCGTGAGATTCTTTGGGTGGTTCTTTTCTTGCGACATCTCTTCTTAATGCCTCAACATCTCATCCATTCATTTGATGATATGAAATCTTATCTGATTAAGAAAGAGGGATCATATTTGGTGTGACAAATATTTTTGGGAATGAAGAGTATTGGCATTAGATACGGGATGGCTTCTTTAAGACATGAAAATTGATTTTCATGCACTGCTTTTTTCTTTCTTACACACACCAACACCCTATTCCTTATATCTTCCACACCAAGATCTGATGGTGATCAGATCTAAGAAAAAAAAAGAGAGAGAAGAAGAAAAGAAAAAGGGTTCTTCTTTTTTTCATGATGATCTGATTCAGATCCCGTCGGATCTGTGTGAAAAAGTTCGCGCAGCGATCTCCTTGAGATCTAGAAGAAAAAATCTAGATCCAATGATGAGAAGCGAGATCTGTAAGGTGCTAGTACATCGGTGATCTCGATGCTCTGATCAGATATCTCCGTGTGGATACTAGTAGAAGTCGAGCTCGTGCACGGCTACGATTAGAACCTCGGACATCCACAGATCCAAAGGTATGGAGATCTGATCTCTGATTTATTTTTCTAACCATTTATTTCTTTTTCAAATTTTAGATCATGGTTGCATATTTATGTTTACTACGATTTTCAGATTAGATCTGGTACATTAATAAATTAAAAATATTTTAATTATTTATTTTTACTGCTTAAATATTAAAAAAATTTAAACTATACGTACGAAACTGTAGCAGTTTTTTAATAGTAATCGATAGTGATCTAAAAGTAGTCATGATATATGTAATGTATGTATGAAGTTTAGATCATATTTATGCATGTTTAATTGTTAAACATATGTATAAAATTATTTCATGATATGAAACATATGGTATGCTTCACTTAAAATCCTAGTAGAATAGTTCTACGAACTGAAACACACGTTTCACACACTTAATTTAGAATTAAGTTTAAACGATCTAGATTTAAGAATTGAAGATCATTAAGATATCACATAAATTGATGAAAAATGGGTTAGTATGAATCAGATCCTTCTATTGGGTTAGACCTAAGGTTAGAAATAAATATGGACTGAATAGAAAAATGGGTTAAATCTAATCAAGAGTTTAATTAGATTAGGTCAGAATTTTTCTAGATCAACCTCAATAGTTAAAGCTTGATCAGATCTATGTTTTAACCTTACTAAATGGACCATGATCATGGCTCAGTGGTTGAGCCCCAATCTTTTGATAGATCAAATCTAAACTAATTAACCAGTTGGTGTCTAAGATAAGTTTCACAGTTTTGATCAAGTAGCTATTAATTGGGAGTTACTTACCTAGATAGCATCTACGGTGAGTTAATGGTATATCCCTCCCACTAATCTCACTTACCTGGCCAACATGATGGATTATGTTTTGATTAGGTCACTAGTCGATTCGAGCTGACCCGTGCCATTAAGATAAATCAGTATGACTGATTCAGGTGTCTTTAGACCAGCTTGTGTCTAATCCTCTACATGACTTGATGAAGTCAGTGGGAGGATTTACGACTTGCAGATCAATTTCTTCTCTTATTCTCAAATCAATAAATTAATTTTTAAATTATTAGATCTTTAAAATGATACAGTTATAGAGATAACTTGTTCATAGCCTCCCATTAAGGTGCATGATAATAAGTCCAATATTTTAAATAAGCATTGATGGTGCCACATACCTGATGTCTATTGGATATTGAAATTATCATTCATCATATGACCATCTTGTTGTGCCCTTCAGATCAATGCTCAGATTGGTCGAGCCACACTCGGACCTAAACATTCGTTTATTAGAGGTGCTTGGTATAGTCATGTTAATGGATGGACCTAACTAAGATTTTCAGTGGAGGCACCACATGCCTGCTGAAGAGAAATCTGGGGCAAAATCTAGTTGCTAGAAGTTGTTTAGAGAAATAATTAGTTATGAATCTACCCATGGATGTACTAGGGTTGGTTGAGCCACACTTGGGCCTGTATGCAGTCTGTGTGGATTCTAGTATCCGCTAAGAATTAATGTAATTTCTTGAATTGGAGGTAAAGGCTACCAATTCGTATAAAATAGTGAGAGAATCTTTAGACTAAAGTTCATATCTTTAGGATTAAAAAATAATTCATATGCTCATCAATTTATATTTCTTCTTTTCAGCTATGGCTAACACACTATCACTCCATTCGCTATTGGACAGTGACAAGCTTATCAAATCCAACTTTGATAGCTGATATCAGAAGTTAAAGATCGTCCTAAAATATGAGAGGATCCTGTATGTGCTTACAGATCCATCACTTGAAGAACTTACTGTCAATGCACCCCGTGCCATGAGAGACACTTATCTAAAGTGGCTCGTGATCGCACGATAGTGCGTTGCATCATGAGGGCAGCTATGAATGATGAACTTAGCTGTAAGTTCAAGGATGCAGTCAGAGGATATGATTCAAATGTTGAATGAGTTCTTCAGCATCCCAGAGGATGCAGAGAGATACAAAATCTCCTATGCAGTGTTTAATGCCCGTATGTGAGAGAGGGTGTCAGTCACTAATCATGTATTGTATATAATTAAGCAGATTGAATGCTTAAGCAAACTTAGCTTTCTGTTACATAAATAGTTAGGCAAGGATGCTATTCTCAATTCACTATCGAAATCCTACCTATCCTTCTTGACTGATTACAAAATGATCAAGCCTACAGTGAACTACCATAATTTGTTAGGATTGTTGCAGACATTTGAGAAGGATCATCAGCTCCAGAAGGAGCTGGTGCATATAGTGGGGGTTCGTCTGCAGCTTGTCCATCCTCTAAGAGAGAAAGAAGAAGAAGGTGCAGAAAAATCATGCCGTCGATCCCAAACCAAAGTAGAGCAAAAAGTTGAAAGTCGATAAGAGCTAGGTAGAATGCTTCTTTTGCAAGAAGTTGGATCATTAGAAAAGAATTGTTCGACTTATCTAGCTTTCTTTGATCCAAACAGGCTAAAGAGTAAGAGAAATAAGCAATCAGTTACTTCATAAGGTACTTACATGATAACTCTTTATAATTTCTCTATTTGTGATACTACTACTTGAGTATTGGATATCGAAAGTCTGATTAATATTTACAATTCATTGCAGGGACTGCAGGTCAGTAGAAATTTAGAGAAAGTGAGCGGTTCCTGAACGTTGGAGATGGAAGCCTTGTTCCAGTTCTAGCTTTAGAACTATGCAGCTTGTTTCGAGTCTAATTGTGTCATGTTAGATGAATGTCATTATTGTCTTTCTTTTTGATGAATGTCATCTCTTAGGCCTTTTGGCTAAATTTGATTTAAATTTTAATAAAGGATAATTTTGTGATATCATTATGAATGATACTATAATTATGCATGGATAATTAAAACATGATATATATATTTTATCACAGTCTGTTGGTATAATATATATATCGAACAAACGTCCAAGGATAAATAATATTAGTGATTCTTACTTTTGGCATTGTAGGCTAGGTCATGTGAATAAGAATAGGATAGACAGATTAATCAAGAAGGGTGTCCTTGAAATTAATGATTGTGAATCATTACCGACCTGTGAATCCTATCTACTTAGTAAGATGACCAAGTCATCTGTTAAAGAAAAAGATGAACAAGCCAGTGATATTTTAGATCTAATACATAGTGATGTATGTGGACCCATGAACATAGCTGTCAGAAGAGGATACTATTATTTCATTATATTTACAGATGACCTATCGAGGTATGGATATGTCTACCTTATGAAACACAAATTCGAATAATTTAAAATGTTCAAATGATTCTGTAGTGAAGTAGAAAATAGATTGAAAAGAGTATTAAAACTCTTTGATCAGACTGAAGAGGTAAATACCTCACTAGTGATTTTCTGACATATCTAAAGGAGAATGGGATTCTCTCATAGTGGATCTCTTCTGGAACACCACAACATAATGGGATGTCTGAAAGGAAGATTCGAACCCTGTTAGATATGGTTCGATCCATGATTGAGTTTACAAATCTGCCAATCTCTTTATAGGGATACACTCTTGAAACAGCCTGCTATATTCTTAACAAGGTTCCAAGCAAGTCTGTTGATAAAACTTCATATGAGATATGGATAGGACGTAAGTCGGTGCTCTCACATCTTTGGATTTGGGGATGTCCAGCTTATGTCAAGTGTTTAAAGATAATCTTGGACCAAAGTTTGATAAATATTTGTTTGTAGGGTATCCAAAGAAACTAAAGGATACTACTTCTACCTCACCGAAGAGTAAAAGGTGTTCGTCAGCAATAGGATAGTCTTTATAGAAAAGGAGTTCCTTAAAGAAAGAACTAATGTCAGTAACAATAAATTTAGTGAAGTTCATAAGGTAGAAGAATCGGCACACATAGAATCAGATTTGATTGAAAAATTGAATCTGGAGCCTGTAGAGGCACCATTAAGGAGATTCGATAAAGTACCACATCAACCGAATAGATACTATAGTTTCTTGATCCAAGATGGTGATCCTATCGAACTAGATGAGAACGATGAGGATCCGATCACCTATATGAAAGCCATGCAAAAGTCCAACTCTCAGAAGTGGTTTGAGGTCATGAAATCCAAGATGGAGTCCACAAAAATCAATCGTATATGGATACTAGTTGATCCACCTGAAGGGATAAAATTCATAGGGTCCAAGTGGATTTCAAAAAAAAAAGAAGAGTGGACAGAAAGGTGGAGACCTATAAAGTCCATCTAGTTGCCAAGGGTTACCATCAACGTTATGGTATTGACTATAATGAAATCTTCTCACCTGTGGTAATGCTCAAGTCCATCCAAATTATGCTTACTATAGCAGCACACTTAGATTATGAGATCTGACAAATGGATGTCAAAATTACTTTCTAAATAGAAAATTGAAAGAAGAGATGTATATAATATAACCTGAAGGGTTCACATCCACAGATGAATCTAAGATGTGCAAACTAAATAGATCCATCTATGGACTGAAGCAGGCATTTAGGAGTGGGAACATGCATTTTGATAAGATGATCAAAATATATGGATTCGTCAGGAACGGAGAAGAGATTTGCATCTACAAATGGGCTAACAATTATGTAGTCATCTTTCTTGTACTGTATGTAGATGACATATTGTTAATAGGAAATGACATCCCAACTTTGTAAAGTATAAAACTATGACTCTTATTACAGTTTTTCATGAAGGATTTGGGAGAAGCATCCTACATCCTAAAGCTGAAGATCTATAGCGATAAATCTAGAAAGTTACTTGGATTGTCTCAATCCACGTACATCGATACCATTTGAAGCAGTTCAACATAAAAATTTTAAGAAAGATTATCTACTGATAGGTCATAGAATTACTCTCTCTAAGAAGGATTGTCCAACAACCCCTCAGGAGAGAGAGTGTATGAGTAGGATCCCATATGCTTTGGTAATGAGGTCTATTATATATGTCATGATATGTATGAGATCAGATGTGGCATATTCACTAGGAGTAGTGAGTAGATATCAATTTGATCTGGATGAAAATCATTGGAAGGTTGTAAAAACAATCCTTAAGTATTTGAGAAATACTAAGGACCAATGGCTCATCTATGAGACATTGACTTAAAATTTATGGGATATACTAATTTCAATTTTCAGTCAGATCATGATGATAGTAGAAGTGTGTCGGACTATGTATTTACCTTAAATGGAGAAGCAATTTGCTGGAAGAGTTCCAAGCAACATACTATGGCCAATTCTGTATGTGAAGCAGAATACATTGCTGCATCTGATGCTACAAAAGAAGTAATGTGGTTACGAAAGTTCATCACCTAGCTTGGAGTTACATCCTCTGTTGATGTCCCTATTCTGCAGTACTGTGACTGCACTGAAGCCATAGCTCAGACGAAAGAACCAAAGTCACACAAGCATACCAAACACAACCTGCGCTGCTATCACCTTGTATGTGAGATCGTGGATCGAGGTGACATCGAGCTTCAGAAGATCAATGAAAGGAGAACATAGCCGACCCTTCACTAAAGTTCTCAGGATCAAAGAGTTCGATGTTCATAAGTGGAAGATGGGTGTAAGATACTGCCTTGATTGGTTTAGTTCAAGTAGAAGTTGAAAATATATCCTAAAATCAATCGTTTGGACGATTGTGCTCATTTTGCAATATGTATATGAATTATTAATTAATGTGTTGGGTATAAAATACCTCCAGCTGAAGTTCGTGACGGTATTGGCTTCCCCGGGAGCCTTCCGGCTTCCGGCCCTGGGTGGCACATTTCAGGACTTCTTCGACGGCCGAGCTTCCACAATGCTTCCAAGCTTCGTTGACAGATGAGCTTCCACGGTGTCCTCTACAAGTGTCGATCGAACTCCTCCAATGGGCGAACTCCTGCCACACCCTCCGGACTTCTCCAAGATGGGCTTTTTCAGTCGCCTATCAGACTGCTCCAAGTGCTCTATGGACTCCACCACCAGCCGACCTTCTACAGTAATCCACCGGCTGATCTTCTATAGTAATCCACTGGCCGACCTTCTACAGTGATC